>ML777976.1:264003-281651 GCA_009831015.1 Picea engelmannii
TAGCTTTCATAAAATCAAACATATATTATTATTATATCATGTTTATATGTAGGTACATATAGGGGATTCATTCAAATATTTAGAGATTGATCTCTCCTATTATTAGTAATGAGTGAGGTAGTTGGTATCCCTTTAGTAATGCAATTGTCGAGAATAAGAGACACTATATACTCTACATACGTAATCCCGTTCACCTATAAATTATTGTCATCCACATGCAGCGTTGTCGTTCATAACTGAAATTTAAGGGCATCGCTAATTAACCAATAATTTTTTTTCCTATTGAATACATTAGGTGGTTTTCAATCTCTATCTAAAGGAGTCTTTGTCCACATAAAATCACTGTTTAAGCATGCATTATTTGGTTTTTCTAATAATTAATTGACATGACATTTATCAAAATAGGTTAATGTTGTCTACTAAAGGTATGATGTCATTGTCATTTAACACCTGATAGCCAAGGCATACAACCTAATTATAACCACTGTCAATAAAAATGTCAGTCCATCCTTATTTCTAAAAAGGGAAATCATTGTAATATGGAACTTTCAACTCCACAAAGGCAACACAACCATTACACAGAGGATGCAACTAATGCACTACCATAACTTGCAATTAATACACAATCTTAGACACGGCCCAAGACCAGTCACCAGATATGTATGAAATCATTGGCATAACAGATCAATGCTCCCATTGAACACAGATCTTTCCACAATAAGAGAAAAATGGGATTCGCTGCCAATACAACGTAGTCAAACCAAGGTTGGTATTCATTGCCAGTAGTAGCATAAACTCGTTGTTTTCCTTATGTATAAAAACACAATCAGTCTGAGTTGGAATTCACTGCCATTAAATGTGCGCTTTGTTGTGTGAAACACCAAAAATTTTGTGAGGTCAATGCGGTGTACAGGCTGAGAGTAGGGCCATGAAATCACAGTGTGAACTTGGGTAATAGAGCCACATGAAAGAGCCAAGCCAAGGCTCAGTACTACACACTTTAGAAGTGAAATTAAAATGGTAAGAAGGTGGATCAAGGGCCATCAATTTTTCTTTGTTTAGACCATAAGGAAGAGAAATATTTTTAAGCTAGATGTATGTAGATTCGCTTGTAAGAGGGATGGGACTATCCCTCTCTACTATAAATTATCACCCAACCAAAACGCTTGGAAATACCAAAAAACTAAAAATGCAAACATAAAGTTATCAACGCAGAAGGATGAAGGATATCAACCAGTAGATGCTTAACCAACAATTTAACTGAAGTGAATTACATTTCAACAAATAAAATTTGTATTTTAAGATTTAAAAAGGAAATAGTTGTCTCAAACACAAGGGTAATCATTCACAATGAAATCACAAGATAAGTTGTCCCACGCGCTCTGTGCAGATCTCACTTGTCGACCGATAAGACTTCACTGGTACCTCCCAGCCAATGCTAGGGGTACTCTTCTCCCCCCTTAGCCCCCCAAGCTGCAAAGGGGCCACACACCCTAAACCAGAGAATAATTAGATCCCATCTTGCCTCGTAAGGCTAAGCTACCACTCCTCACCAAGATGGGTATCCCAACTCCCACAAGCTAATTCATTCAAGTCTGAAATTATACAGTGTAACATTACACATAATAGAAGAGGCCCATCATCCTCCTCCTCCCTCGTTTATATAGAGTTTCTAGGCCATTTACTTTCCCAAAATCCCATTTAATTTAATGTTCAATAATTTAATTCATAAAAATCCTCCTCGTACATGCATCACCCATCCCCTTCATGGCACCATAAATTAATTTCATTAATTAATTAATTAATCCTATTTCCCTCACCCACCTAAAAACATTTCTAGAATTGTTCCTAGGTGTCCGCATATTCCCTTACACATTTTAATGTCTTACCCCCTTACTAATTCACTAGTTGAGTTCAATTTAGAAAGTTCTTAAATGCAAAATACCTTACTAAGTTAGTCTTTCTTCTTTTTCCTTAAGTTTCCCTTTCTCTTTATGTTTCCCTCTTTTTCCTAGTTTCCTAATTCTTTTAAATTTCCCTCTTTCCCTTTTCAATTAAAACTCAAATTAGTGAATGTAGAAAATTATCCTTTTTCCCCCTTTTCTTTTTTTAAATAATAAATTTTAATTAGCATGTGTAACAAAACAATCATTTCCCTTTTAATTTTTAAATCCCTCAATAATTTGATTTTAATAATTTAATCAAGATTCTTACCCCCTTTTCGTCACATGTTTAAATATGATTATTATTATTTTTATTTTTACCACAAGTATTACTTTAGACCTAGATTTTAATTTTCGAGGTTGGGCGACATTTTCTTAGGGAAATTGTTTTTAAATGTTTCCTTATCACGTTATTCGTTCTAAGGCCAACTAGGTTTATTCATTCATTATTTAACAACATGAAATGACCTTCGAGACGCACTAGGTGCTCCAAGGGTGCCACTCACCTTATTATGTTTCCCTTGTGGGACGTGGCCTTCAGGACGCACTAATTTCTCCAAGGGTGCCAGTCGCCTCTTTCCATTTTACTTGCACGACGTTCCATTCAGGATGCACTACAGTCTCCAAGGGTGCCACTTGCCTCTTGACTGACTTGGTAGACATCAAAAACCCTTGGAGTCAATACTACGCCAGGTGATATTGTGGGAGACTAAGGGCCACTAAGGAATAAGGCCCCTGCCTTATTGCGCACCCCTTAGAATCATCGTGAGTGAAATTCGTAGTCTTCCCTCATGGCATCGTGGGTCTTCTAGAACTAGGTAGTTGTTAACCTACAGTTCGAGCCATGGTGGGAGTGTTAGTAGGTTGTGGCCGAGCTGTTGTCCACACCTCTCCCTCAATGTCTCTAGTAGTCATACGTGACCCCTCTACTCCACATGTGAGTCTGGTCGGCAAGCTATCGTCATCCTGCATCATCAATGAATCATGTAAGAATAATATCCATAATCATAACATCTAATCAGATGCACATAAGTCATATATAGAACTATCAAACCCCAATAGTCCACTCCTTGACTCAATCCAGAGTCCAAGGGTTTCATCGATGCCTCTACATCCTTGAGGTCCAAAATCTTGCACACTCAGGAGAACCGAGTCAATAGCACTTGTCTAAGTCAATATAGTGAAATAACATACAATCACATCCATAATTCCTCATAATCATAATCAATGACCATTAGTATAATAATCTAGATCACGTGCAAGAAAGTGTCCTCAAGGAATAAGTTTGCGCAGTGTGCACAAAAGCTAGATGTTACATACACCCCCTCTTGGTCTAAACCTCGTCCCAAAGTTTCATAGTATATAAGTGACAAAATAATGTGTATCACAGTATCATAAGTCTATCTATCCAACAAAAATGGAAATTGTTGGCGCATATCATATGTGTCCTCCAAGGTCATCGATTGCAGACTATAGTTGTCCCACTGGACCTTGACCTCATTTATTGTTCGACGTCGTAGCTATCGAATGCAATTATCCAGGATGCAGATTGAATCAACTGTGAGCACACCCTCATCTGACACCTGGAAGGTTCTCAAGTCAAAATATGTGTAGGATCACTAACCATAATGTCTCAAACAGAGACGTGAAAGGCATCGTGCATATGCCTCAAGAATCTGAAAGTCTATTCAATAGGCCACGAGACTCCCCTTTCCACAATCTCATAGGTTACCACAAACCTAGGAGATATTTTATCCCCTTTTCCCAACTTTATTGAACTCTTATGTGGTTTCGTCCAAAAGAATACTTGATCGCCACATCATAACTATGGTCGACACGATGTGCATTGACTTAACACTTCAGTCTATCCTATGCTTCCTTGATCATTTGTCTTATAGTTTTCATTGAACCTTCCAATTCTTGGATCGCTTCCGGTCCCACCAGGACCCTATCCTCAAGCTGATCCAACTCAAAGGAATCTGACACGGTCTCCCATAAAGAAACTCAAAAGGTTCCATGTTAATGGCGCTTTGGTAACTGTTGTTATAAGCGAATTCTACGTGTGGCAACAATTCTTCCCAACACTTTTGTTGGTCCATCATGTACATGCGCAACATGTATTCCAAGGTCTAGTTCATTTGTTCGGTCTTCCTATCAATCTCTGGGTGATAAACAGTACTAAAGTTAAGTCAGGTATCCAAGGCCTCTTGGAAACTAGTCCAAAATTTTCTAATAAACACCGATCCTTGATCAAATATAATCCTCTTAAGTATTCCATGAACCCTCCCATTCTCACTGATAAAAATTATAGCTATGTTAGGTGCCTGATACATTGTATGCACAGGAATAAAATGAGCACTCTTCATATCAGAGTATCGACTACCAAGAAATTCGAGTCATGTCTCCTTGCCGTCAGTGGAAATCCAACAATGAAATCCATCGAAATAGCCTCCCATTTTGATTCTGGAATAGTGTGTGGCTGCAGTAATCCTATTGAATGTCTATGTTCAGCCTTTACCTGCTGACATTCTAGACATTTGGCCACATAGTTGACTAAGTCTTCCTTCATTGCTTTCTAGAAGAATAAGGTTTTAAGGTCCTCCCTCATCTTTGTGACTCCTGGGTGAGCCATGTACACTGCTTTGTGAGCCTCATTTAGGATCAAACTCCTCAACTTGTCATTCGATGGTACATAAATTTGAATTTTAAATCTCAGTAGTTCATCGTCGTCCAACATAAATCCTTCAAATATTGGTACCGTTATTGTGTATTGTTTGATAAAATCCTCGACCTCTTTGTACCATTCATTGTCGCATTGTAAGGTTAGAATCATTTCACGTAGATTCATCTGAAGAGGAAACACCGAAAATATGTGTGGTCTCTGACTCAATGCATCGGCCACCCAGTTCACTGTTCCTTTTATGTAAGTAATCTTTAAGTCGTACTCACTAAGAAATTTCGACCAACATCATTGTTGTGTGTTCAGGTTGCTTTGCGTAAAGATGTATTGTAGTCCACAGTGGTCTATCTTTAGCTCAAATTTTCGTCCAACAAGGTAGTGTCTCCAAACCTTCAAGGCATAAAAAATTGCTAACAACTCCAAAACATGCGTCACATAGTTCTCCTCAAGCCTTCTCAGTTTCCTCGAGATATAAGCTATTACTTGATCGTATTGCATCAAGACTCTACCTAAGCCTTCCTTGGATGCATCAGTGCATACCAGGAAGTTCGTGTCCATTTCTGGGACCTTTAGTATCGATTTTGTTGTCAATATCTCCATGAGCCTCCGAAATGCTTTTGCGCATTTCTCAGTCCAAACAAACTTCTTGTTCTTCTTCTACAATTCTATGATCGAATTTTCTATCTTCGAAAATCCCTCAACTAACTGTCTATAGTATCCTTCTAAAAACATGAAGCTACGCACTTCTGGGACATTCGTCGGTGCAGGCCATTACATAATATCCTTGACCTTTGTTGGATCCATGGCGATACCTTTGCTGGAGATGACATGCCCTAAGTAGTGAATCTTCGATTGATAAAATGAGCATTTGGACAACCACCCATATAATTTGTGCTCTCACAGACACTGTATTACCAAGTGAAAGTGCTCTCCATGCTCCTTCGTCATCCCAGATTAAATCAAAATATCTTCTATGAATGCTTGGATGAACTTGTCCAAGTACTCACAAAACACCCTGTTCATCAAACTCATAAATACCCCTAGGGTGTTTGTCAGTCCAAACAGTAAAACCATAAACTTGTAATGTCCAAAACACCTCTTAAAGGCCATCTTAGGGATTCCATCCTCCTTGATCTGTAACTGGTGATATCCTAATCACAAACCGATCTTGGAAAACACCGTCACACCCTTCATCTGGTTGAACAAATCATCAATCCTTGGTAGTGGATACTAATTCTTGATCATTTCCTTGATCAATTTATGGTAGTCAATGCAGAGTCTCGACAACACATCCTTATTTCGTATGAAAATAACAGTCAGACCCCACGGTGACACTCTAGGACGTTTGAGTCCCAGGTCTAACAACTCCTTCAGCTGCATTCTCAACTCCTGTAACTTTAGGATTGACATACAATAAGGAGTTCTCTCTATTAGTTAAGTCCCTGGTTTTATGTCTATGGTAAAATCCAATTCCCTCTCTGGCGACATCCTAGGTAACTCCTCTAAAATGATGTCCGCAAAATCTGTCACCATCGATAGGTGTTATAGACCTTCCGCTACTCCTTTTTCATTCAATGCAAGGATCGCATAAAGCTTACATCCCTTGCACATGCTCTTCTATAACTACAAGGAAGAGATAAAACTCAGAGAAACTCCATGGTTCTGACCTACAATCATGTGTCTCTATCCCTTGTCATCGACCAAGCTCAACTGTTTCATCTTACAGTTGAGTATCTCCGCATGCGATTCCAACCAGTCCATACCAATCACGATGTCATAAGATCCTAAGATCGTGACGTACAGGTTGGACCTAATGACAAAATCTCCCAGGTTAAGGGTACAACTCATAATATTTCCTCCAACCTTATGTTTGGCTCCCGAAGCCATCTCTAAAAATCTAAACTCATCATGTTCGATTGCCTTTACCTTAATCCTTTTTAGCACTGCACCAGAAATGAAACTCTCGGTAGCACCAGGATCTATCAAAATACTAAGGGTCTGGTTAGCGACGGTACCTGACATCTTGAGCATAGTTTATTGGTTCTCTACCTCATAATTATTCACCGTTTCATGAATCCAATGGGCCTTGCCCAAAAATCCCATGGTACTGGGTCCAGCCGATCCAAATGTTTCCTCCCTTTCCTCTAGGAAGTAATGATGATAATGTGTCTCCCCACAATCCAACACACTTTTTTAGATCCATTATTCCTGGTATTTGAAGTAGAAGATGAATTCTAACAATAAGACCAAACTCGAACTTCTTGACCATATGTTTCTGGGTAAATTGATGTGGAGGATACCGAAGCAACTCCAAAATGGGCTCCTACTCGGGCACCATCCGACTGCCTTGTCGCAAGGCATCAAACTCATTGAGATAATGCTCAATGAATTACTCAGAAAGATACCTCTCCTGGAACCGTTCATTGAACAGTTCCCATGACACGTTGTCGATGGCCATGTTCAAAAGTGGTAGGAGCAACTTCTTCCATAGAAGAGCGCTCCCCTTCAATTGAAATACCACCATGTAGACCTTCATGATGGAGGTCGTAAACTCCTTTCTCTACAACCATGCCTCAAAAACATCGTCGTCTTTGACACTCATAGATGATGGAACTAAACTCTCTCAAGTTTTTGGTGGATACTAACGGTACTAGCTAGGGCGCACATTGGACCCTCAGGGGCACAAGTGCCATGGAATCATCTCAGTACCGATGGTGAATCAAGGCCCTTTGACAATACCTGGAAGGGCCTTGCCAGACCATCATCATCCTTAAAAAAATTGAATCCATCCCAAGGACTGGTTCTTCCCCTTGGGGGTTTCAAATCTGAGGGTGCAAGAACTTCTAGAGGTGTCGTAGCTCCTTCCATGACACCACATTGCGAACCTCTGAGGCGTCCTCTAAATGAGATCACCACATGAACACGTTAAGGTTTTTAATTAATGCAATGATTAATGCTCATGGGTTTACTGCAGTGAAAATCCTGGCAATCCAAAGTCCTAGGGTTGAACCCGCTCTAATACCATATGTTATGGCCCCAATCATTATGACTACAAGAAAAGATAAATGCGCAATTTTTTTTTAAAACAGAACGAAAACACCAATTACAGCTAAACAACTCATCTGGCGGTGAGCACGATGCCCACAGAATAGGCGACAGACAACTATGGCTCCATGCATTGGCACAAGAGAATCTGGGTGAAATGTGTGTAAAACAACAAGAAGAACGAATACTTGCCTGACACAACATGACCATGCCTACAAGTTAAGTGACAACATCCCCATCCTAACACAACGGCCTCGACGACCAGATAACTAGAACCTCAAAGTAGGGATGATTTTAAAGATGGAAATTTATTTTAAAATGTAGAAACCTTTGTGAATATTACTAATCCTTCATATGTCAACTATAAATGTTTGGCGATATTTTTTTAAAAATTTTCATATTTATAAGTATTATATATAGTTTTTATAATCTTTTGGCGATTTTTAAGGTAAAATAATTTTATCCTATAGAACTTGGCTGAATCATTTTTAAAATAGCAAATCTCATTTTTGGAAAAACCATGGAAAATTATCCCATGAGAGAAATTTAGCCCTAAAATCATCTATGCCTCGAAGGAATGCAACCGAAGGCATGAAGGAATTCAACCCATGTGCCAATAACAACTTACAATGATCAACAACACTCACAGGGAAGGCACAAACTCCGTCCAAGTTATTGTTCGCCTCTATCCAATACGGCACGCCATGATCCCCTCATCAGGACTCATGTCATCCCCAGGTGATAGGTGCGGCAATAACCCTGGCGCTACCTAACTTATCTAGACCAAGGACTCTAGAATAAGCCAACTCTCTAGGAGCCAAGTTACTGACAAGAGGACTACCCCCACACCCAAAGAAACAAATCAACAAGATGCAAGATGATAACACTCGAATTAAATTGCGCAGATGAATGGAGGATTCTTGTTTCCTACAAAGAGACCTCTAAGGTGAAACTACGATGACCGACCACCCCTTCCTGCTCAACATAAGGCTCAAGGCCCAGGATCCTCAACGACTGTTAAATTATCAAACGTTTTGGCTAAAACTATAAGACCTTCAACTAATAAACTGGCATAGTCTATTAACTAAAATGCCATAAACCATTAACTTTTAAGTCAGAGACTCAAATCAAACACAACTAAATACCAATGAATCCTTAACATAAGGATCATTGTCATAATTAATAATTATTAGGTCTTTCATAGGTTTCATAAAATCAAACATATATTATTATTATATCATGTTTATATGTAGGTAGATATAGGGGATTCATTCAAATATATATATATATATATATATATATATATATATATATATATATATATATATATATATATTGATCTCTCCTATTATTAGTAATGTGTGAGGTAGTTGGTACCCCTTTAGTAATGCAATTTTCGAGGAGAAGAAACACTATATACATTACATACCTACTTCCATTCACCTACAAATCGTTGTCATCCACATGGAACGTTGTCCTTCATAACTGAAATTTAAGGGCATCGCTAATTAACCAAAAATTCCATTACATATTTAATACATTAGGTGGTTGTTAGTGTCTATCTAAAGAAGTCTTTGTCCACATAAAATCGCTATTTAAACATGCATTATGTGGCTATTCTAATAATTAATTGACATGACGTTTATCAAAATAGGTTAATGCTATCTACTAAAGGTATGATGTCGCTGTCATCTAATGCCTGATAGCCAAGGCATACATCCTAATTATAACCGTAGTCAATAAACACCTTAGTCCATCCTTATTTATAAAAAGGGAAATCGTTGTAATATGTAGCTTTCAACTCCACAAAGGAAACACAACCATTACGCATAGGATGCAACTAATGCACTACCATAACTTGCATTTAATACACAGTCTCAGATGCAGCCCAAGCCCAGTCGCCAAATATGTATAAAATCATTGGCATAATGGAATAATGATTCCATTAAACGCAAGTCTCGCCACTGTAAGAGAAAAACAAGATTCACTGCCAATACGACACAGTCAAACCAAGTTTGGCATTCGATTCCAGTCGTAGTGTAAACTCATTGTTTTCCTTATGTATAAAAATGCAATTAGTTTGAGTTGGAATTCACTACCATTAAAGGTTTGCTTTGTTGTGTGAAACACCCAAAATTTGTGAGGTGAGTGCGGTGTATAGTCTGAGAGTAGGGCCATGAAATCACAATGTGAACTTGGGTAATAGATCCACGTTAAAGAGCCAAGCCAAGGCTCGATACTACACACTTTAGAAGTGAAATTAAAATACTAAGAAGGTGGATCAAGGGCCAACAATTTCTCTTTGTTTGGAGCATAAGGCAGAGAAATTTTTTTAAGCCATACGTATGTAGATTCAACTGTAAGGGGGACAGGACTATCCCTCTCTACTATAAATTATCACCCAACCAAAATGCTTGGAAATACCCAAAAACTAAAAATGCAGACATAAATTTATCAACGCAGACGAAAGAAGGATATCAACCAGTAGATTCTTAACCAACCATTTAGCTGATGTGAATTACACATCAACAAATAAAATCTTTCATTTAACATTTAAAAAGGAAATCGATGTCTCAAACACAAGGGTAATCTTTCACAAGGAAAGTGCAAGATAAGTTCACCTTTAAAACATATCAAAATGAATAGGAAACTTTGATAGGAAATGTAATATAAATTGTAGACTTAAATTTCCTGGATAAGTATTGAAAACACAGAGATATACTTCGCGAGGAAATGCAATAGAAACACAAATTTGATTTTCCAGGAAAGGTATAATCGCATAGGATATAAGAGGATTGTGGAAGGAAAATATAAACAATCGTAGAAGTGTTCAATCACAAAGGAGCAAGGAAAACCATCAACCAAGAACAACCAACACAGAGCTAAGAAGGTAATAAAATGTATAGGTTACTAAACATAGTTTTCAGATGTCCAAAACATTTAGGGGGAGGAGGTGATAAACATGTAGAGACCATGGCAAGGGAAGAGATCAAAACGTAGAGATAAGAAGGGGTAAATAGTTGGGAAAACACATCCTTCTCTCATCATCCACACACAAAAAAGAAGGGCATTAGAATCTATAGGTCATTGTGCACCGAAGTGATGACCGTCGATTCGACTCCTGGTCAACTTCTTAGGCATGGAATGACAAACTAGGTATGAGGACGAAAAGAACAACTCTTCACAACAATCAACAAAACCAAAGTATAGTCACAACATTCAGGGATGAAATTCCAAGGGAAACAAGTCAAGCAACGAGCTTAATGCTATGGGGAATTTAAGTTCTCGGTTGAAATGATAAGTCGAACATTTTCTTTACCCAATTAAAAATACATAAATGAAAGCGTAAGGTATAATAAGAATGTACCATGCAGAATCAAGTAAACATACCATAGCCTAAATGTCCACTTTGATTCATTGTCCCGTGAGCTCGAAGCAACTCCTGCTTGCCGACTGATGAGACTTCACTGGTACCTCCCATCCAACACTAAGGGTACTCTTTTCTCCCCTTAGGCCCTCGAGTCGCAAAGGGACCATGCACCCTAAATCAGAGAACAAATAGCTCTCAACTAATCTCGCAAGGCCGAGCTACCACTCCTCACCGAGCTGGGTATCCCAACTCCCACAAGCTAAGTCATTCAAGTATGAAATTATGCAACATAACATTACACATAATAGAAGAGCCCCATCATCCTCCTCCTCCCTCCTTTATATAGAGTTTCTAGGTCATTTACTTTCCCAAAATCCCATTTAATTTAATGTTCAATAATTTAATTCATAAAAATCGTCCCCGAACATGTGTCACCCATCCCCTTCATGGCACCATAAATTAATTTCATTATTAATTAATTACTCCTATTTCCCTCACCCATCTAAGAACATTCCTAGAATCATTCCTACGTGTCCCCATATTTCGTTACACATTTTAATGACTTACCCCCTTACTAATTCACTAGTTGAGTTCAATTTAGAAAGTTCTTAAATGCAAAATACCTTACTAAGCTACTCTTTTTGTTTTTTCCTTAGGTTTCCCTTTCTCTTTATGTTTCCCTCTTTTTCCTAGTTTCCTAATTCTTTTAAATTTCCCTCTTTCCCTTTTCATTTAAAACTCAAATTAGTAAGTGTAGAAAATTATCCTTTTTCCCACTTTTCTTTTTTTTAATTAATAAATTTTAATTAGCTTGTGTAATAAAACAATCATTTCCCTTTTAAATTTTTAAATCCCTCAAAAATTTGATTTTAATAATTTAATCAGGTTTCTTACCCCCTTTTTGTCACATGTTTAAAGATGAGTATTATTATTTTTATTTTTACCACAAGTATTACTTGAGACCTAGATTTTAACTTTCGAGGCTGGGCGACATTTTATTAGGGAAATTGTTTTTAAATATTTCCTTATCACATTATTCTTTCCAAAGCCATCTAGGTTTATTCATTTATTATTTAACAACACGACATGCCCTTCAGGATGCACTAGGTGATCCAAGGGTGCCACTGGCCTCATTCTATTTCCCTTGCACGACGTGCCATTTAGGACGCACTACATGCTCCAAGGGTGCCACTCGCCTCTTTTCATTTTTCTTGCACGATGTTCCCTTCAGGACACACTACGTGCTGCAAGGGTGCCTCTTGGCTCTTGAATGACTTGGTAGACATAAAAAACTCCTAGAGTCAATACTCCACCAGGTGATCTTGTGGGAGACTAAGGGCCTCTAAGGAATAAGTCCCCTTCCTTATTGCACGGCCGTTAGAATCATCATGAGTGACTGTCACAGTCTTCCCTCATGACATCGTGGGTCTTCTCGAACTAGGTAGTCGTTAACCTACAATTTGAGCGACGACGAGAGTGTTAGTAGGCTGTGGCAGGGCTATTGTCCACACCTCTCCCTCAACATCTCTAGTAGTCATGCGTGACCCCTCTACTCCACATGTGAGTCTGGCCGACAATATATCATTAGCCTACATCATCAACGAATCATGTAAGAATAAAATCCATAATCATAGAATCTAATAAGATGCACATAAGTCATATATAGAACAATCAAACCCCAATAGTCCACTCCATGAATCGATCAAGAGTCCAATGGTTTCATCGATGCCTCTGCATCCTTGAGGTACAAAATCCTACACACTTAGGAGATCTAAGTCAATATCACCTGTCAAAGTCAATACAACGAAATAACATATAATCACATCCATAATGGCTCATAATCATAATCAACGACCATTAGTATAATAATTTGGATCGCTTGCAAGCAAGTGTCCTCAAGAAATAAGTTTGTGCAATGTGCACAAGAGAGGGATGTTACACCTCCTCTTAGCCCATAAATGGAAAACATGCAGAGAGAAGTCGTGAAGGTAGAATGTTAATCCGAAGCTTCTTCCTGGATGGATTTTCCTGTAAAATGCTTAACTACGCCTATCTTGCATTTGACATGAGACGGGTTGCACGGTCCGACAAAGAGGGCATCGATTGGAATCTTTGAATGCAGGGGACTAATCATTCTCATGGTAGTTTCAGTAGTTCTAAGTATATATACTTAGTTTCGATATTTTATTATGGTCGATGGTTGGCCAGTGCTCCCATTTTGTAAACGTTTGGTTAAGAACATTGGTTCTCTGGTTATGTAGTTGTTTTTGAGATGTCTTGGTTAATCTAAGTCATATTTCTTCATCTTATTCTCCTATAATACAGAGAGAGTTCATGTTTTATTTATTCACATGGATTGTTGTAACTGTATTATGATAAATGTTTGATTAAAGTACTGTTATGATTTCTTTTATCTTCCTTGAAATTTGAATCTAGGAGGACCTTGTGTTTAAGTTTTTCCTCCTTAGGCTACTGGAAAATATGATGTTCATAGAAGACCTCTACACCTTTCTCACTAAATATTCCTCCTACTCACCCTTACTCCAAATTACTGACTGAAGTTAATCAAGACCTCACCTACAGGTGCATACCAGTCTAGTTTTCTGAGTTAAAACGATATCATCATGAGTATGTTCCCATTTGACCTCTTTAAAACCAACTCGTGACACAAAAATATGATGGGTATTGGGATTACCTCCAACATAATCTTGAGGTGACTTCTAAAGATAACATTTCTGGCACCGCTGCCATGGAACCAACTGAAGAATTTTCCTTGGGTAGAATGAAAATGAGCTTTTGATTATGAAGGTGCATTAGATATCAAAACCATTGAAGATTGAAAGTGCACCTGGTGAATCCATTGTTTCAACTCCACTATTTCGGTTCTGACTACCTCTAGCACACATGAGTTGACCAAGAGAACCTTTTCGAGAAGTATTTTAGCAACTGCTTTCTCAGCTTGAAAGTTCCCTGGGAGATTGACAATGATCAGATCTGGTCTTTGATGGTGAAAAAATACTAGACACATTCAGACTGCATATCATTCACCTAGCGACTCCATGATTAAAGGATCGATTGGTGACTCCACTGGTTCAAAATGGAAATAATATTGGATTGGAGGTATGCTCCTTTTAATTTCTCCTATGTTCCTGGTTTTCCAAATGTTGTTCCTACTCCAAATGAATGGGGTGTTTATTTTCCCATATTTAGAGAGCGTAAAGAGGACAACCCTGCTCAACATGTCCTTGATTTTCATGAACTCTTTCATCAATGGGAAATACATCATGAGGATGTATTATTAAATATGTGCATGATCGTGTTAGCAGGATGTTGGCCCTTGGTTATGGAAGGAAGCAAAGAACAAGGAAGGAAAGGTAAAAATCAAGCTTCGCGGGAGACACATCAACTGTCACTGAGTCGAAGGAGAAAAAGAGATGAAAAGATGGAGCGAAGTGTGGAAAAGAAAACCGTTGGATGAGGAGATCAGGGATGACAGATTAGAAAGAAAGAAGGATTGTAGACAACTCAACACGCAGAGAAATCCATCATTAGATGCTTTGGATAACTACGTGATGAAGAAGGAAAGATAGGGTGGTGAAGTCTAGAAAAAGTGGGTCAAGTTGACCTAGGGTTTTAGACACCTAGGGTTTTGGTATCTAGGGTTTTGGCACCTAGGTTTTGACCTAAGGTTGTCGGTGAGGGATTGTAATGTATAAATAAAGGTAAAGAGGACATGGGTGGGGTTGTTGGTCATTGAGTGTTGGTATGATATTGTTTTTATAGCTCTATTGTGAAGGGAGAAGATTGTGTTGTGAGAGCTTCAGTTGTGTGTGAAGATCAAGTCCTATAGTTGGGTGCGTAGGAATGGGAGAGAAAGAGAGAGAAGAAAGAAGATCTGCTAGTCAAGAGCGTAAATAAGAATTGTATGCTTTTCCTTAATAAATCATAAGCATAGCTCTGTGGACATAGCCCTAGAGAGAGGGTGAAACACGTATATTTTGTGTCGTATGTGTGATTAATGCTTGGATCTCTGTCATTTTTATATTGTTATTTGTAGTCTTATGTTAGATCAGGTCTATAGCTATGCATGATAGACCTCAATGATAAGTGATATATGAATGTTGCATTATTTTTGTGATAGATCCACTTGATATTCCCCTAGTTGTAGACATCCTTGTCTTGCAACCCCCCTCTTAAGTTGCTTCGGGTGAGACTGCATCTACTTCATAGGTGCTATCGAAAGGGCTAGTAGCTAGGGCTTGTTGGTGTGCTCTTGGAGTGAACCTTGGGTCTACCCCTGTGCCAACAAATGGTTTCGTTGTCGGGATAGGAATCTGTGTAATGGAATGTCAAGGTGGTTCCCATCGAAGACATAGATTCGGAAGTGGATAGAGGATCAAGAGAGGGACTTCGCTGAAGCCCAAAACAAGAACCCTAAGCTAAGTACTAAAGGTTGGATGCAAAGAAACATCTTCACTAATATTCATGAGATATTCTTTAGAGGAATCCATCAATATCTATACAAGTGGTTAGCTAGGTTAGCCAATATCCAGTTCAAGATCAGATCTAGACCTCCTATGGTCTGGACGTCGGAGTTGATTAAGAAGGTTAAGAGAGTCAACAACATTGTATCAAGGGTATTAGATGACTAGTTCGATAGAACCATTGGAGAGTATATCACCAAATTTGTTGTTGATATAACATAATCATATATCTAGGCCGAGAGATACTTCTTCAAAGGACCCAAAGGAAACTTTTTACAATTTCTGAAGTTAAGAATCAAGATGTTGTTGCATGAAAAGAACGTATTGAAGATGCAATAGATTGGTTGGATCCGAAAAGGATAATGTTCAAGAATTTGGACAACGACAACGATACAAAAGCCAGACATACACTCAGTGGGAAAGTATTTCGAGGGGTTCACCTTGAGAACCTATTCAATCAAAACTATGAAGATGAGGGTTTCTATAGTGGAGAAGAGGCAGATCTAACAGATGAAGAAAATTCATAACCCACTAGAGTAGAGGAAGAGGAAGCTAAATAACTTTTCCACAATGAGCCAGAGACATTAGGAACTGTGCAGACCACTAAAGTAATTCATATCAATCCTTATGTTATTTCAGAAATGCTAAGTAATCAGAATATTCTGAATCACTAGAGTCTATGGACTACTATTACTAGTATATGCAGAAGTACGTTCAGACAACCAAAAAATTGTACTGTAGATTCTGTAAGTCTGTAGGGCATGATGATAGATATTGTAGGTCTTTTGACCTGATGCATGAAAGATCAAGAGACATATACAAGATCCAGGTAAAGTACACCAAGAAGGAAATAATGCATAGTATAATTCTCCAGAAAGAGGAAGTTTCAATCCTCGTGGTGGATACAGAGGAAGAGGACAAGGAGGAGGTATGGGTTGAGGCCAAGGAAAAATAATCTGTTACAACTGCATGCAGCCAGGAAATTTAGTGAGGGACTGCCAAAACCCTTAGACAACCTGCAGTTATTGCAATTTCTTCGAGCATGTCATCGAGGACTTCCCTTTGCTGCTAGCTAAGATTCAGGAAAGACGAGGACCTTAGAAAAATATGCAAGTACAACTGATATATGTTGAACCTAGTGGAGCAGACCCTAAAGTCATTTTTATCACGCGAGGAGGCACTGCTACAGGAGAAGATAGAGAAGCCCAAGGAAATACTGCAAACGACCATGGAGTTAGGAAAACTACATTGAAGACCCCAATGTTCGATGCTAAGAAAGAAAGACAAATATTTGAGGAGGCAAGAAAAGGATTCAAAGGAGATCAAGAGTCTTCATCAAAGAAACAACCAAAAATAAAAAAATATGGCATGCCTTTGGTGTTTGATCAGTCTGCGTCACCAACAGAAGGAAAAGAGGTAAGCAAACTCATGGAAATTCTATGCACTTGTGTTAATTTGATTCAAGATAAAAGCGATGTACAAGAATTACAAGATTTAATCAAGAAGTATGAGCTAGGAAAGATAGATCCCTTACTGAATAGGAAAGTGCACCAAATCGGGAAAAGGAGAAGGACAAATAAAGAATTACACCTAACTGCTCAAATAGGAGAATCTGAAATAGACTATGTGATCCTCGACTTAGGGTCGGAGGTCAATGTCATGACGAAGAAAACCTAGGCACTGGTGGGAAAACCGAAGTTAATCTATTCCCCTATCAGGCTTAGAATGGCTAATCAATAAATTGTCATCCCATTTGGATGATTAGAGCATGTCCCTGTGGACATTGATGGAGTTAGAACCTTTGCAGATTTTGAAGTAATTGAAATTGTTGATGACAACTACCCTTATCCTACATTATTAGGAATTTATTGGGCCTTCGACAATTCTACTATTGTTGATCTAAAGAAGAGGCGTATGACATTTTAAAGAGATGGCCTTAGGTTCATTGCACCTTTAGATCCAGATGAGGGTCCTCAATACACAGATCTTGTGTTAAGCCCTAATATTGGCTCATTACCACTTAATTGGGGCATATTAGATTAGTAATGTTATTTTATTTATGTCGGCTTTAGGCCATTAGTTGTGATTTAGATTAGTAATGTTATTTTATTTATGTCGGCTTTAGG
>ML777976.1:286766-305093 GCA_009831015.1 Picea engelmannii
TACTTGAACATTTAAGTGGGGTAAAAGGAGGTTGCCCCCTCGAAGAGGCTTATTATCTGAAATTATCTCTTTTTCAAGGCGTTGAGTACCTTTCCTGAAGTTTTTCTATGCTATATTGATGTTTGGTTCTTAACATCTTGCCAGAGAAGAAGATCACACGTACGAACTGGAAAACATCTACAAAATAACAACTAGACAACAGGATTATATCAATCCTACAGACGATGGGAACTTGAGCTGGCGAAGTGAAAACACATTTTCATCAGACTCAGAAGAAGCACTGAAGAACTGGTAGAACCATCTGTATGAAGTCTCTACCAGAAGATGTTGTAGACTAACCAAAGAGGTTCGTTGGATCGGCACAACAGTGAGTAACTTACCCACATTTGATGGGGTGAACCCTTTAGAAAAATTCTTATCAGAGTTTGAGAGAAGTGTACCAACACAACAGAGGTTGTTGGAAATGGATGAGGCCATGAAATCCACACTAGCAAGATGGTGGGGGATGCACAAAGGAAACATTACAGACTAGACACAATGTCGAACTTTTATGACAACACGGTTCTCAACACAAGTAGTAAGCTTCAAACTGAGGTACACAGGTCGAAGTTTCGCAAAGGAACATGTGCAAAGATGTGAAGAGGTCTGGAGTGACATTCCTTGAGAACAATGGGTGCATATATTTATTAACACGCTGGACACGATCCCTATCAACTTGTACCTTCAAGCGGAGATGCGCCTCATCACTTTATATTGGGAAGGTATGATCCATAATTTTGTACCCACCTTTTTGTTTGAAAGTGACTTTCCTTTAGTAGACCAATCATTACAGGTTGTGAGACAAAAAGTATTTAAGGAGGCATCTGGCCTCCCTTTGGAGAAAGAAGAGGATGAATGGATGACGCCATTCCAGAAATTTCAAGGATGTTACAACATTGATTTCGATGAAGATGATTATCTGAGGAAGGTAAACATCGCTGAGACGGAAATCCACATAAATGTGAAAGGACCAGGAGTTGAGTTTCCATTCATAGGACAACTCATCAAAATAAAGAAAGTCAATATTGGGATAGAGGAGACACCGAAGCTTGCCAATGTCGGAGATTATTGGGATGCTGCTACCATTGACAATATTACAGAGTTATTGCATGAATATTAGGACTTGTTCCTGACCAAGTTCACTGATATGAAGGGAATCAAAGGGCCAGTGGGTGAGATGAGAATACCTTTGAAACCAGTTGCGAAGCGAGTCATGCAAATACCTTATTGACTGAACCTGAAATACAAGGAAAAAGTGAAGATCGATCTCGACAGAATGCTGGAAGCAGGGATTATTGAACTTGTCGAAGAGTCAGAGTGGATTAGCCCTATGGTGGTACAAGACAAGAAGACAAGAGAAATCAGGATTTGTGTGGACCTCACAAATTTGAATGATGCCTGTTTGCATGACCCTTTTCCTACACCATTCACAGACGAAGTGTTGGATAACGTGGGAGGCAAGGAAGTATATTCTTTTATAGATAACTTTTTGGGATACCATCAGATCCGCATTTCCAAGGAGGACCGTCATAAGACTACGTTTTCCACAGAGTGGGGATCCTACCAATATACAGTAATTCCATTTGGATTGAAGAATGCCCCATCCATCTTTTCCAGGGTGGTGGTCGAAGCATTCAAAGAATTTTTGCATAAATTTTTAGAATCATACGCTGATGACTAGACTATTTTTACTTTGTTGAAAAATCATATTGAATGTCTAAGGCTAATATTGGACAAATGAAGGCAGTTTCAAATTGCTTTGAATCTGAAGAAATGCATCTTCTTCTCACCATTTGGAGTGTTATTTAGTCATATTGTATGCAAGCAGGGATTGCTGGTAGACCCATCTAAAATTGAAATTATAGTTGATTTGTCACCTCCTATGATGCAGGAGCATCGCCAACTCATCAAGCGAGCCAACACATCAAGCAGAGATCAGCTGGATAATCAAACCCAAATTTTTGAAGTTCTTTGGGATTGTAGCGCAAGCCTTTTAATGAACCATTTATGAAGGCGCATTGTATATTGTATTGGACCTTGAGCCTTTAATCTTTCATCCTTTGGTAGATAAGAGGCATTTAATCTAGTTAATGCTGGTAGATAGGATTTTAAGTCTAGATTTGATAGTTTAGAGTTCGAGAGGGAAAATGGATATAGACACCCTCATTGTGCATTGTAACATAATCAAGCATTCAAGAGAAGAGAAGAGCAAGAAGAGAATATTGTGTGAAGAACACCCATGTATAGGCATTTGAATTAATAGAATGAAGCTTTGATTCAACCACATGGTTTGTGTTGTTTTCTTTGTGTATTGATTTTATGGTCATGAACGTTTGTTTTCTTGTATGCATTTGATTTTTATATGTTGTGCATGTGATTTCATGTTTCAACCTAAAGTTTGAAGAGGAGAAGAATGAGGTTCAATTGTTTCTCTATCTGAGCTAGGAGATTCCTGCAAAGTGTGCAGTTGAATACATACACAAGGAGTGCGTTGATGAAGGATCAGTAGTCTAACTTTTGTTCTCATTCACCCAGAAGTGGAAGTGGGTTGTTGAAGCCGTGCAAGGAGTGCACAAGCTGAAGAAGAAGTCTCAGTTGTGAATCTGAGCAAAAGGAATCAAGGAATACTACTATAGGAGTGCACAGAGTCAAAGGGATTCAACACTTGAGAGTTGTTGAATGATTTCCGCAAGGAGCGTGTACAAGTCCCTATGAAAGAATCATAGTGGAGAAAGCTCAGGAGGAATAGACCTTTGAACTCCCTGAAGGCTAAGTGCAGGGAAGTTTCCATTGGAAGTTAGAGGAAAGCGTCGCAGGTTGGCGAGCGAGAAAACAAGTCTCATGGAGAGACATTGCTTTATTTCGCAGAATCCTCAAGGGGAGAACGGACGGACGAAATCCTTGGAAGAGATTTCGTGAGGTTTCAAGAGCTGTTGGATCTCTGAGAAGTGCAAGCTAGTTACAGCGTAAGCATGGAGAGGATTCAAAGCTCAGGAGGGCAGCACCGTTGATCCAAGTCGGTCAGGGTCGTTGGATTGTTCACGAGATCGCCTATCGGGACCTCATGAGGAAAGTGTCCTAAGTTTGGTAAGGAGAGTCATGAGATTGCGAGAGGCAATATCTCGACTACTCCGAGGTTAGTGTGGATCCACAGGAGTTGGCAAGGGGGACAGGTGGTACCTCGCATCTCGGGATCTCTTAAGTGGAAGGGTTGAGAAATTGGTACTCAATGTTGCAAGGTGCGAGTACGCGAAGCAACGAAGTAGCAAGAGGATCAGGAGCATCCATTCGAAGAGGACAGGTGGCGGAGATCTAAGGATCTCACGAACTCGGGAGCTCGCAGAGTGAGAACCCAAACATTGGGTACTCTGAGTCACGAGGACGTGACGTGCGAGAAGGATATAACCATTGGATCTAGGTCGCGGAAGGACCGTTAGATCCGCATGTGGGATTGTACATCGGAGCCTCACGAGAAAAGGCTTGAGAACTTGACCTCGTGAGAAGAAAAGTCACGAGGGAGCGAGGTCGTGAGTTTCAGCATCTTGGACCTCGAGAGTCAACGAGAAAGTTATTCAACCTCGCGAGTAGCGAAGTCACGAGGGAGCGAGGTTGCGATAGCACGGAAGTCCCGAGAGATGTGATGGGTGTGGACAGGTCAAGTCACACATGCGCATCGGAGTTTTGGTACTTTGGGTATCGGAGGTTGTAGAACCAAAAGTTTGGTATCGCGAGTAGCGAGGTCACAAGTAGCGAAATCCCTCAGGGAAAAGTCAGCGAGTTGACTAACCATCGGGTCTCGGGGATCCGAGGGTGTAGTGCTCAACTATTGAACTCGCGAAGTCGCGAGTTCCGATCCTCCAAGAAGTTAAGGAAGGGGATCGCGCGACGAAGAGAATCTGTGGGTAGGAATATTCCCGATAGGGAATTACGAGAACCTTTGAGTTCTTCGGGCCGAGAAGAGAGGAAGGTCCTGTGGGAGCATACGTGTCCGTGAGGGTGGTGCATGTCTGCGTCAGAGTGGTATCAGAGTGGATTTCTTCTCTGTATATTTCAGGCAAGAGGAGCAGGGAAGGAAAGCACTCTGATACACACGTCAAAGTGGTATCAGAGTGAGAAAATTTCTTTGCTTTCTATAGCAGAGAAGAAGAGAAAATTTCACCATGTTGCCGAGGAGAGAAAGACAATCACCCGATCCAGAGGATAGGGGAAACCAGAGAGGAAGAGGGAGACAAGCACAAAATCCAGAAATTGAAAGGCAGATACGTGATCTCCGAGCGAGATTAGAAGCTATGGAAGCAACGTAGAGACGCACAGCCAGTGTTGGAGATATGAGTGACTCCGAAGGCGAAGTTGAAGTTGAACAATAAGGAGAAGTTGCAGCCAAAGATGCAGCCAATGAGCGATTAATTAAAGCTATCGCTCGGATGAGTTCAAAAACAAAGATGGACATTCCAGCTTATGAAGGAAGTCTGGATGTAGAAGAGCTTCTGGATTGGATTAGAGCTCTTGACACCTACTTCAATTATGAAGATATCGAAGAGGATAAGAAAGTCAGGCATGCTGTCACAAAATTGAAGGGACACGCAGCATTATGGTGGGACGAACTTCAAGGAGATAGACGTTCCAAAGGTAAGAAAAAGATCAAAAGTTGGGATTGAATGATTGCGAAGATGAAGGAAAAGTTCATCCCAAGGGATTATCAAATCACACTGTTCAGGACAATGCAGAACCTGAGACAAAAGTTGATGACACTGAAGGAGTATACTGAGGAATTCTATAAGCTAAATATCAGAGCAGGTTATCGGGAGAGCGATGATGAAAAAGTTGCTAGGTATATGAATGGCTTGAGATACGATATCCAGGATGAGATGAGTATGACAACCATCAGAATGGTGGAGGATGTGTATCAGATGGCGTTGAAAGTGGAGGAAAAGCTAAGCCGTAAGCCCAGACAACAAGGTCGAGGTAGGAGCCAACGAAAAGGTAAGTCAGTTGCCCAGGATAGGTTCCAGAAATCTAAGGACGACTGGAAGAAGCCTCAGATGAGAACATAAAGAGGTGGAAGTTCACAGCGAGGCCAGCACGCTGAACAACGAAGGCAGTAGATAGAACAGGGTGGAGGATACGCTGATAATAACACATTTCCTCATACCAGAGGTAGAGGAAGAGGCAGAGGTGGAGTCATCACATGATACACATGTGGGAAGAATGGGCACAAGGCAATTGATTGTCTAGACAGGAATAAATATGGAGGAGAAGCTCATATCACCTAGGCACAGAGGTGAAATGTTGAAGCAGAAGACGTAGAAGACGGAAGGTCATTGATGATGCGTAAGGTTCTCTTAACACCCAAGAAGGAGGTGGAGGACATAGCTCAAAGAAATAGACTTTTCAGAACCACATGCAAGACCAAAGACAAGAAATGCAAGGTTATTACGGATAGTGGAAGTACAGATAATCTCATTTCGACCGAGATGGTGGAGAAATTAGAATTGGAGACGACTGATCATCCAAGCCCATATAAAGTTTCATGTCTACAGAAGGGACATCAGGTAAGTGTCACTAAACAGTGCTTAGTTAACATCAAGATAGGAGGATACAATGATAAAATACTCTGTGATGTTATTCCTATGGATGTATGTCATTTATTGCTAGGCAGACCATGGCAATATGACAGGAACGTAGTTCATGATGGGAAGATGAATACGTATACTTTGGAGAAGAATGGAAGAACACATATGCTACTTCCAATTAAAGATGAAGAAATAAAACCAAAACCGAGAAATATTGTACTTCTCATCAGTGGGAAGGAACTTCTGGCGGAAGTAAAGAAGAAGGAAGATCCACAATTCTTTGTGGTCAGGAAACCAAAATTTGTTTTGACCAGCACAAGAGTAGATGATTTGCCGAAAGAAATTTAGGAACTGCTGAAAGAGTTTGTTGACATTGTGGTAGACGAATTACCTCATTCGTTGCCATCGATGAGGACTGTGAATCATCATTAGACCTCATACCAGGAGCCAGTTTTCCAAACAAAGCTACATACAGGTTGACGCCGCAGGAGAATGAAGAATTTAAAAGGCACGTACAGGAACTGTTGGATAAAGGACTAATTAGGGAAAGTTTAAGTCCATGTGCCGTTCCAACGGTACTAAGTCCAAAGAAAGATGGAGGTTGGAATCAAACCAGGAATATAAGCACAGAGCGGATCAACATCGGAGACAACTTCAATTCAAAGTTGGTGATCTAGTTCTAGCCCATCTGAGGAAGGAAAGGTTCCCAAGGGGAACATATAATAAACTAAAAATGAAGAAAATTGGGCCATGCAGAATCCTAAAGAAATTAGGAGAAAATGCTTATGAAATTGAGTTTCCAGGTGAGATCGGAATATCTCCGACATTCAATGTTTCAGACTTATATCCATATAGGAATGAGGAAGCAGGAGCTTGAAGTGCTGAACAACCAAATATCCAGTGGAAGAAGCAGATGCCGACTGCAGAAAAGCCACAGATGGAGTGTATACTTGACAAGAGAGTGAGTAAAAAGACCATGCGGAAGCAATACTTTGAGTATTTGGTCAAATTGAAAAACCACCCAGTGGAAGATGCCAGCTGGGAAAGTGAAGCACAGATACAAAAGCATGGACAGACTGTGCAGGAGCTCATGGACAGGAGCCCATGAAAGTTTTCAAGCCGAGGAGTATGATGCAGGAGCATCGCCAACTCATCAAGTGAGCCAACACATCAAGCGAAGATCAACTGGATAATCAAACCCAAATTTTTGAAGTGCTTTGGGATTGTAGTGCAAGTCTTTTAATGAACCATTTATGAAGGCGCATTGTATATTGTATTGGACCTTGAGCCTTTAATCTCTCATCCTTTGTTAGATAGGAGGCATTTAATCTAGTTAATGCTGGTAGATAGGATTTTAAGTCTAGATTTGATAGTTTAGAGTTCGAGAGGGAAAACGGATATAGACACCCCCATTGTGCATTGTAACATAATCAAGCATTCAAGAGAAGAGAAGAGCAAGTAGAGAATATTGTGTGAAGAACACCCATGTACAGGCATTTGAATTAATAGAATGAAGCTTTGATTCAACCTCATGGTTTGTGTTATTTTCTCTGTGTATTGATGTTATGCTCATGAATGTTTGTTTTCTTGTATGCATTTGCTTTGTATATGCTGTGGATGTGATTTCATGTTTCAACCTGAAGTCTGAAGAGGAGAAAGAATGAGGTTCAATTGTTTCTCTATCTGAGCCAGGAGATTCCTGCAAAGTGTGCAGTTGAATACATCTGCAAGGAGTGCGTTGATGAAGGCTCAGTAGTCTAACTTTTGTTCTCATTCACCCAGAAGTGGAAGTGGGTTGTTGAATACATGAAAGGAGTGCGCAGGCTAAAGAAGAATTCTCAGTTGTGAATCTGAGAAAAAGGAATCAAATAATGCTGCTGCAGGAGTGCACAGAGTCGAAGGGATTCAACACTTGAGAGTTGTTGAATGATTGCTGCGAGGAGCACGTGCAAGTCCCTCTGAAAGAATGAGAGTGGAGAAAGTTTAGGAGGAATAGAAATTTGAACTCCCTGAAGGCTAAGTGTAGGGAAGTTGTCGTTGGAAGTCGGAGGAAAGCGTCGCAGGTTGGCGAGCGAGAAAACGAGTCTCGTGGAGAGACATTTCTTTATTTCGCAGAATCCTCAAGGGGAGAATGGATGGACGAAATCCTTGGAAGAGATTTCACGAGGTTCCGAGAACCGTTGGATATCCGAGAGGTGAAAGGTAGTTATAGTGTAAGCGTGGATAGGATTCAAAGCTCAGGAGGGCAGCGCCGTTGATCCAAGTCAGTCAGGGCCGTTGGATTGTTCACGAGATCGCCTATCGAGACCTCGTGAGGAAAGTGTCCTAAGTTTGGTAAGGAGAGTCGTGAGATTGCGAGAGGAAATATATCGACTACTCTGAGGTTAGTGTGGATCCACAGGAGTTAGCAAGGGGGACAGGTGGTACCTCGCATCTCAGGATCTCGTAAGTGGAAGGGTTGAGAAATTGGTACTCAAAGTCGTGAGGTGCGAGTACGCGAGGCAACGAAGTGGCGAGAGGATCAGGATTGTCCATTCGAAGAGGATGGGTGGCGGAGATCTAAGGATATCGTGAACTCGGGAGCTCGTAGGGTGAGAACCCAAACATTGGGTACTCCGAGTAACGAAGACGCGAGGCGCGAGAAGGAGATAACCATTGGACTTGGATCGTGGGAGGACCGTTAGATTCGCATGTTGGACTGTACATCAGAGCCTCGCGAGAAAAGGCTCGAGAACTTGACCTCGTGAGAAGCAAAGTCACGAGGGAGAGAGGTTGCGAGTTTCGGCATCTCGGACCTCGGGAGTCGACGAGGAAGTTATTCAACCTCATGAGTAGCGAAGTCGCAAGGGAGCGAGGTCGTGATAGCGCGGAAGTCCCGAGAGAAGTGACGGGTGTTGACAGGTCAAGTCACATGTGCACATCGAAGTTTCGGTACTTCGAGTATCGGAGGTTGTAGAACCAAAAGTTTGGTATCGCAAGTAGCGAGGTCGCGAGTAGCAAAATCCCTCGGGGAAAAGTCAGCGAGTTGACTGACCATCGGGTCTTGGGGATCCAAGGGTGTAGTGCTCGACTGTTGAAATCGCGAAGTCGTGAGTTTCGATCTTCCGAGAAGTTAAGGAAGGGGATCGCGCGACGAAGAGAATCTGTAGGTAGGAAGATTCCCGATAGGGAATTAGGAGAACCTTTGAGTTCTTCAGGCCGAGAAGAGAGGAAGGTCCTGTGGGAGAGGACATGTCCGTGAGGGTGGTGCATGTCTGCATCATCCTACTTTAGTCAAAGAACTGAGCACTACACTGGGCCATACTGAATATTATAGGAAATTTATCAAAGGATATGCCCAAATTACAACACCAATGGAGAAGTTGTTGAAGAAGGAATACCAATATGAGTGGACAGATGAATGTCAAAAGAACATCGACACAATGAAAGAGAAGATGGTTATAGCACCCATTCTAGTTTTTCCATATTGGAGCAAAGAATTCCATGTGCATGTCGATGCATCTTCTATTACATTAGGAGCAGTGTTGGAACAACCTGGAGAAGGGGATGTTGATCATCCATTAGAATTTTCCAGCAGGAAGCTATCCATAACTAAAGTTAATTACAACATTACAGAGAGAGAGATACTAGCCATGGTATATGCACTGCAAAAATTCTGCCACTACTTGTTATGAGGACACTTTAAAATGTTTATTAATCACTTCGCACTGAAGTACCTAGTCAACAAGCCAGTGTTGGGGGGGTGAATATGCAGATGGATTATGTTGTTTCAAGAATATGATTTTGAGATCATAGCTAAGGTAGGAAGAATGAACAAGGGCCCATATCACTTATCAAGGTTGGAACATGGCGAAGAACCCACCAGTTTGGAGGATACATTACCAGATGCACAACTGCTCGCCATTAGAAATATTGATGACCACTTCGCAGACATACTCTAGTTCTTGTCAACAGGAATGGATCCAAGTGCATATACAATTCCTCAAAAGAAACAGCTAGTGGTGCGTTCTACAGACTTTTCACTTATAGTTGGAAAGTTGTACAAAATGGGACCGGATGAAATATTAAGGAGGTGTGTTATGGAGACAGAGCGACCACTGATCCTTGCAGAAGCTCATGAAGGCATTGCAGGAGGAAATTATGCAGGGAAAGCAACTACATAGAAGGTTCTGCGAGTTGTCCTTTGGTGGCCTACATTACACAGAGATACTAAAGAGTATTCCAGAGCATGTGATGTATGCCAGAGAATTAGAAAACCATCCCGAAGAGGTGAAATTCCATTAGCACCACAAATGACCCTACAAGCATTTGAAAAGTGGGCCATTGACTTCATGGGACCTATAAACCCACCAGGAAAGCGCATAGGAGCAAGGTACATTATTACTGCGACAAAATACTTAACCAAATGGGATGAAGCCAGAGCAGTCAAGGACTGCAGTGCAACTACAACTGCACATTTTATATTCGATGACATAATAACCAGTTTTGGATGCCCTAAGATTCTTATGAGTGATCAAGGTACACACTTCATCAATAAGATAGTTGAAGCCTTGACTGAAGAATTTGTAGTCCGCCATCAGAAGAGTACACCTTACCATCCACAAGAAAACAAAACGGTTGAAGCATTCAACAAGATCTTGGAGACAACATTGATAAAGATTTGTAGCATGAACAGGGATGACTAGGATCTAAGAGTACCAACAATACTCTGGGCCTATAGAACCACTTGCAAGAAATTAACAATTCAAACCCCCTTCAAGTTGGTTTATGGTCTCGATGGAATACTTAGTAACAAGCCTAGGAATTGTTTCATTTACAGACATGGATGATATTGACGTTGTTCGCGAGATGCTTGCATAGTTGGCTGAGCTAGAAGAAGACATATTCATTGTAGGATTCCATCAACAAGTTCAGAAGGAGTGAGAAAAGGCCTATCATGACAAGCACATCAAGAAGAATACATTCAAGCAAGGTGATTTAGTACTAGTGTATGACAATAAGTTTATCAAACACCTTGGGAAGTTCATAATGCATTGTCTCAAACCATATGAGATTGCCTATGTTACAGAAGGAGGAGATGCGCAGCTGAAGACATTGAAGGGAGACTAGAAGGAAGGATTGGTGATTGGGAGTCGGTTGAATTTGTACTATGATAACCAGCTACCTTGCAACTCTCAGTAAAAGCATGAGGAAAAGGGTCCAGGTGCCAGGTGCAGTTGAAACTAGGTATCAGACATAGAAAATATAGTATGCACAAGGATGAAAAGGAGGCATAAAGAAGAAAGCAAGGGCTACACTGCGTAGTCCAAAGTCCAAGTAAAACAAGAGGATCGGATATGAAGTTCCTTGGGATGAGTCACATGTGAGTGTTGGGGGTTTGTTGACCCTTGGTCATGGAAGGAAGCGAAGAACAAGGAAGGAAAGTTAAAAAATGATCTTCGCGGGAGACACAGTAACTGTAAAAGAGTAGGAAAGATGGAGCGAAGTGCGGAAAATAAATCCATTGGACGAGGAGATGAGAGATGATAGATCAACATGAAAGAAGGATCGTGGAAAACTCAACAAGAAGGGAAAGCCATCATTGGATGCTTTGGAGCACTGCATGATTAAGAAGGAAATACATGTTGTCGAAGTCCGGAAAAAGAGGGTCAAGTTGACCTAGGGTTTTAGACACCTAGGGTTTTGGTATCTAAGGTTTTGGCACCTATGTTTCAACCTAAGGTTGTCAGTGAGTTATTGTAATGTATAAATAAAGGTGAGGAGGACCTGGGCAGGGTTGTTGGTCATTTATTATTGGTATGATATTGTTGTTATAGCTCTATTGTGAAGGGAGAATATTGTATTGTGTGATCTTCAGCTATGTGCGAAGGTCAAGTCCTGTAGCTAGGTGCACAGGAAGGGGAGAGAAAAAGAGAGAAGAAAGAATATCTTCTAGCCGAGAGAGAAGATAAGAACTATATGCTTTTCCTTAATAAATCATAAGCACAGTTCTATGGATGTAGCCCTATAGAGTGGGTTAACCATGTATATTTTGTGTTGCATGTGTGATTGATGCTTGGATCTTTGTCATTGTTATATTGTTATTTGCAGTCTTATGTTAGATCAAATCTATAGCTGTGTAGGATAGACCTCGCCAATAAGTGATATATGAATGTTGTATTATTTCTTTGATAGATCCACTTAATATTCCCTTGGTTTTAGACATGCCTGTCCTACAACCCCCCTCTTAAGTTGCTTTGGGTAAGACTGCATCTGCTTTGTAGGTGTTGTCGAAAGGGCTAGTAGCTAGGGTTTGTTGGTTCTTTCTTGGAGTGAACCTTGGGTCTTCCTCTATTCCAAAACAAGATATTATTTCAAGTGGTATCACTCCTTGCTCCCTGTTAGCATCTCCTCCCTAGAGTAGTTTAATGCAACTTTCAATAGGCACTACTAAAAGTTTTATTCCTATGAGTTTATCTATCATAGTTGTTGTGAGGAATATGAATACCCTAATCAAGATATGGATGCGCCTAATAAATCATGTGAGGATGAAATCTCCGAGGACTGAAGCTATGAGGATGAAGGCTGCAAGGAGGAAGAAGATGCTTTGGGTGAGATGGTGGGACTGGTAAAATCACTTTCTGCAAAAATAGAGAAATTGGAGGCAGATCGTGCTTGTTTCTCTTATGAAGATGCATAGGATAGTTCGGTCCTCGAAATAGATGTTCTTGGCATCCCTAATTATGAAAAAGAAGTGATTTCAGATACTGTCCAAGAACAAACAACTTGCATTGAATATCCCAACGAAGATGATGAAGAGAAGAGCTCTCCCATGGTTCCTGTTAATGATGATTATGACTTTGACCTTTGGGAAAGCCAGGAAAAATAATAGGGAGATCCAAATGAGAATTTTATATCTTTCCCTGAGCATGTGTGTTAGAAATCATCACCCGAGATCACTAAGCCTGCATCATTCATTCAATCACCTGTGCTTTCTAGATACATTCAACCGTGTGTGAACAACTATGGGACAAAGCATGTTTTCTTCCACTAGCCCAATAAATTTTCTCACTCATTCTATGAGCTTGTAGGGGAATACATGGTGTTGATTTTCCTCCATGATTTGAAGCCTCCAAGTGTTATCCCACCATTTCCATCTAGAGGAAAGATGAAGGATGTAATCATTCTACGATCATGGTTGCATCATCTACTATCAATCACTGACAGAGTAAAAGAGCTTCCAGTTAGGATGTTACTTGAATAGCTATGGTAGAATTTTTCTTTCAACTCGCACTTTGTATAGATCAGTTAGTTTAGGACTATACATAAATAAGATCCTATGGAGTCCATGTGTGTTTATTTTCATTTTTTAGTTATCGGCCTGTAATCCTCAACAGGATTTTTTTTTCGAGTGACTCCATAGCCCAATGCATAAGGTGACTAGAAATTCTTGTTGTTGGAAGCTCGCAGGGAGCATGCCATACCCTCTGGAGCCAAATGTTATCACATGAAATTGTCAGAGTCCTATGGGTTTATGGTTTCTATGTAAGTCTGTAATTTTTCCTTGTCTCTATCCTTTTCGTAGACCAAGTCTTAATTTTTCCCCTTCATTCGACAAAGTCATTTTTGTTTTCCCCTTTGTGTTTGAGAACTCATTTCCTTGGCCTCTGTCATTGATCCTTATGTCTTCCCAAACCCACAGAGAGTTGTCCAAATCCTTGATCATGCAGGCCGCAGCCATGAACACAAAGCACATATTTCTTAACAATTTGTTTCAGGATTGAAGTATAAGTAAAAGGAATTTTTAATCTTTCAGCGGTGAAGATTCCAGGAACAGTCCAGATCAACGAATCATAGGTGTTCGGGAGTGAAAAATTGCATCAAGTATAACACCAGAGAAAAAGGCCCCGAAGTGAATATGAAGCGTTGATCTTAAAGGGGACAGGTGGCATTAGATCCAAGACTTCAGGGAAATGGGCTTCTGAAGATTTAAAATGGGAAGTTCTTAGAAGCCCGAAAGCCCAAAGACTTGAAGCATCGAATTTTCCAAAGTTTTCGAAGTGCCCGAAGGCATGAAATGGATATGAGTCATTGATCAGCAAGAGACAAGTGTCGTTAGATCCCTAGCTCCAGAGAATTTGCTTGGAGCAAATAAAGTTTGATTATTAAAAGGAATGAAGGTCGATCCGCAAAGAAAAGTTTGGCCATTGTTTTGAAAGGGAAGATCTAATCCATTGATTTGGAGGGGAAATATTTGAGCCACTGACCATGAAGCCTCATCCAAGATGATGATATCGACAACCACAATCCATTGCGGGAACATAAATGATTGAAAGATAATTTTCTTGAGAGGTCCGACAATTGAAACCATGGTATATCAAGAGCGATATGTGGCGAAGGGAGATGGATTGTGAGCCCAAAAGTGGTCTAAATCCAAACCACCTTTGAGTGGCCCCACAATCATGTGCTCATATAACATCCTATCCAAGAGGATCATGTGGCCTTCCCCTGAGCATTAAGCCACGTCACAATATTGAGAAAAGGTAGTTAATGATAATGGGGGCGGCAGTTGAGACCTCGTCTCACCCCATAAATAGAAAACATGCAGAGAGTGGTCGTGAAGGTAGACTGTCAATCTAAATCTTCCTCCTATATGGATTTTCCTACAAAACGATTAATTACGCCTATCTTGTATTTGAAATGAGAAGGCATTCACAATATGATAGAGCGGGCGCCGACTGGAAGCTTTGAATGCAAGGGCCCGATCACGCTCTTGGTAGTTGCAGAAGTTCTGAGTATATATACTCGATTTCAATATTTTGTTATGGTTGATGGTTGAGCAGTGCTCCCGTTTTGTAAACTTTTGATGAAGAACACTGGTTCTCTAGTTATGTATTTGTTTTTGAGATATCTTGGTTAATCTAAGTCATCTTTCTTACTCCATCTTATTTTCTTCTGATACTGAGAGAGTTCATGTTTGATTGATTCACATGGATTTTTGTAACTATATTATGATAAATGTCTGATTATGGTACAGTTATGATTTATTTTAGCTTCCTTGAAATTTAAATCCAAGGGGACTTTGTGTTTAAGATTTTCCTCCTCAGGCTGCTAGAAAATCTGATGTTCATAGCAGACCTCTACACCTTTCTCAGTAAATCTTCCTCCTACTCACCCTTATTCCAACTTACTGACTGAATTTAATCAAGACCTCACCTACAGGTGCATACCAATCTAGTTTTCTGAGTTAAAATGATATCATCTTGAGTCTATGCCCATTTGATCTCTTTAAAACCAACCTATGACATAAAAATCTGATGGGTACTGGGCTTACCTCCAACAGAATCTGGAGGTGACTTCTAGTGCTAACAGGTAGATTCCAGTTTATAGTATCATTTATTTTAATTAATGCACATAATAAGATTCATCAATTATAGTAATGCATTTTTTAAGGAAATCATTCCAAAATATTGACTATATTTTTGGATTATAAGAGGTGTGCTTATTCTTGTCATGACATTTGTTCTTCATCTTATTTGAGAGATTCTTATACTCAATAGATAATATTAGTAATATTATAATTTTATGTACCTAGGTGGATGCAACGATACACCCATTTGTGTCTATCATTCTCAACTTAGAATGACTCATGGGTCACAAAACACAATTTATGTAAATCAATGACTTAGAGCCCTTTTTTGTTATTATTGAAAGCCTTGGATAAACAAAGTTTAACAATTAACAGAGAAACCATTATGGTGGAAATTTGTATATATTTATTGAACCACAATTTATAATTTGACATTTTGATCATCATTAGCAATCATCCTCAATTTTGTTCAACAATTCCTTATTCATTAGTTCCTACCCATGAATTGACACACTTATGAAGAACTTGAGCTTAACCCAAAAACACCTCTATTGAGGGTCCTTGAAATCCCCTCTTAAGTCATCAATCAAGTTCAAAATTTTAATAAACTTTGGAGGGTGTTAACGATATTTCCTGTTAGTGATATCATCTAGTGCCATCAATGAAAGCTCCACAGGACGGCTTCATCGAGATATCGGAGATCCCAAAAGCAGAGGTTTCGTGCATAGCAGAATCACGAAATGAGATTTCTCAATCAGATCGGGACCGTCTGTTGTGTGTGACACATGTCAGGAGATCCTAGAAAGTTGGGGATCGGGAAATCAGATATCCCGTGCACAAGGAGTTCATGCATTTTGAAACCGCGAATCCCGAAACTTCGATGGGGAGTTGGAATGCGGTCACATGGACCAAGCACACCCAGAAGGGCCAGTACATGGAAGCACTCATCGAAGAATCGGTGATCGGGTATTCACGAGGACATTGGTTGGTGGCAGCGAAAAGTCTGAAACCCCAAAACCCTGATATAGAGTCGGGGACCACCATGGCTAGGTGCAGAGGATGAGAGGAAAGTCAGAAGGACCTATGGATCAAGTTTGCACAGTGATTCTCGAAAGGAATTTAAAGAGCCGCTTCGGCTTAGAAGAGGGGATTTAAAATGATCCTGAGAGTAGGAAGGCACGGTGATGTCCCAGATACCGATTTGATGTGGGCTAAATCCCAGTAGTTTCCAGGAATGAATGCAAAGAAAATAGGGTGGTTGAGGCCTCTCCTTAGTCATTTATTTGAAGAGTTTGGAGGTCCCGACCAAAAATCTGCCCAGGAGGGTCCCCCATACCGGTTCTCTTAAGGAAAGCCACACAAACTCTCCAACTCACCAGAGGAACCTGCACATGCTAGTTCAATATTCAAAGGGCTCAGCTACTCCCTAGCATGAGCCATGCTGAATTAAGGAGGCATATGACAGGGGAGCAGAGGATAGATTTCATTGAGGCAGACTGACAACCCATCCTGATAGAGAAGCTCCTCAATGTCAAGCATTGAATTCATGATATGATCGTGCCTTCAGCGCCTGAGTCAGCTCCAAGTATATGTAGGCATTTTTTCCATTTTTGTAAGAATCGATGGTAGAGCAGAGCTCTCAACTGTAAAGTTTAACAAACATCCTAGTTTGTTGGATATGCACCTGTATTTGAGATATATTGTTTATGACAGACAATTTTTCTCGCTCCATCTAATTTTCGTCTCATGCTTAGAGAGTTCGTGATTGACTGAGTCACGCGAATTATTGCAGTTCTGTTATGATAAATGATTTATCGTTGCATTATTGTATTCTCTGGTTTTCTGTATTTAAGTGCAAGAAGACCTTGCATTTAGATGCCTTCTTCTACAGTCTGTTAGGAACCTGTCATTTGTAACAGACCTTCACACTCTTTCCATATAAGTCTTTCGTCTGTTCACCCTTTACTACAACTCACTGTCTGAAGTTTATATAAGACCTCACTCACCTATGCATGCGTGGCCTAGTTTTGAAGTTGAAATGATATCCTTTTGAGTTGGCGTCCATTCGTTCACCCTATATATAAACAAATCGTGACATAAAACTGATGGGCGTCGGGCTCTGCTCCTGCTAGCAATCCAAGAGTGACTTCCATCGCCAACATTTTTGGCACCACTGTCGGGGACGAAGTTGAAGATTTTCCCTTGGTAGAACGACAACGATCAACTGATTCTGAAGGTGCATCTGAAATCATAATTATTTATATTGCTACTGTGCACCTGGCGACTCCATTGTTTCCACTTTACTGTTTCAGTTGTGGACACTGTTGGCACATCTAAAAGCTGACCCTAAGGAGCTTTCTCGAGAAGGTTTAAGCAGTTGCTTTCTCAGCCTGAGGAGCTTCCTGGGGTGACGACACGTTAAGATCTGAACTTTGATGGTGAACAAGGACTAGACATATTCGAAGATGTGCATCTTTCACCTGGCGACTCCATGATTTGAGGATCAATTGGCGACTCCATTGGTTCAATATGGAGGAAATCCTGGCTCGAAGGTTTGCTCCATTTAATTTTTGTGCTATTCCTGGTTTTCCTAATGTTGTCCCCTCTATGGATGAATGGGGTGATTATTTGCCCAGATTTAGAGAGCATGAAGAGGACAATCCTGCTCAGCACCTCAGTGAGTTTCATGAACTCATGCGTCAATGGGAGATACATCATGAGGATGTGTTACTAAAGATGTTCATGTTCTCGTTAGCAGGGGATGCACGTAAATGGTACCATTATTTACCCCCTGCTAGCATTTCTTCACTCCATGGATTCCATGCAGATTTCACCACCTATTGTCAGAGGTTGTACCCCCCTGAGTTAATTTGTCATAGTTGTTGTGAGGGATACCAAAAATCTATACAAGAGAAATTTCTTTCTGAAGTAAGCTATGGGGAGGATCCTGATGACCTGGATCAGGAATCAGTCATTTCTCCTCCCCATTCGTCTGCTTTGGGTGAAGTTATTGTTGACGGGAAAAATTGACCATCCGTCAACTGGAAGAGCGAGTCCAGTCCGGGGTTGTCTAAATAACCCAAGCCGTTTGGGCTAACTCGTTCTGACGGGTTTAATGGCTCCGTTAGCCAATCTAAGAATCCTAAAAGAAACAAATAAAAGAGAGAAATAACTAACTAATTACTAAACACACTATATATATGTACATATATTGAAATGTAAGTATAGTAGTTGTAGAAGATATACAAGTCTCATTTATTTACATGATTTACAAGATGTAAGTTTTAATCGAAACTTATGAAAATCAATGGAAAAATGATTACTTCTAGGAAGCAGATAAAGAAAGCACATAAAAATATTTATTGT
>ML777976.1:314462-332709 GCA_009831015.1 Picea engelmannii
AACATTCACCGACAAACAACCAACCAATATGTGCCACATCATCAAACTGCCACATCATCATGATGGTACGACCCTCCACGTGGTTGTACAGACTGTATGGACAGGTACAATCAGCATCCCAAATTTTTGCCTGTTTGGCTTGGCGGAAAGATCGCGATATCTCCTCCATACGAACTCCGTTTGTGAAAGTAAATATACCGTCGAAATCAAGAAGATGAGATAGACGCAATGGCGCTATTTTCGTCTCATTCCGAGCACTTTGAAAATTGAGCAAAATTTGATCCCCTGATCAGAAGCAGAGGCCCTTAGCATCTCTACTGAGGGTGATTATGGAAAAATATTTCCCACGGGTCCTGTTTATGGTCATTATGAATCTGACCCATGGGATATCCAAGAAGAAGAAATCCTCCCAGATACGATTATGTCTGATGAGGGCTGTAAGGATAGAATACTAGGGGAGGAAGTTTCTCTAAGTGAACTAATGATATCTCTCATTTCCCAACATGCAAGGTTAAAATCTGAGGACAATGGGGAGGATTTTCCAGTCTCTGAGGAAGATGTTCTAGATGTCTCTCTCGAGGAGAATATTGAAGATCCCGTAAGCGCATTAACTTCTGTCCCCGATGAGCTTGTTGTCTCAAAACAAAATGATGAAGTGGTAGTTGGGGAAGAGGATTGTTCTCTTTTTCTTCACGAGATTTCCCATGATGTATTTACATTTGGGATTGGAAAGGAGGATCTGGAGATCATTCCTTTTTTGCAAGATGAAGAAGTCTAGTGCTCACCCAACTTTAATGACTATTCAGTTGAAGAGTAGCAGAGCCCCACATCACAGATTGATGACCTGGGTAGTAGCCAACCCGTGTATGGCAACTATGAATGAGGTTCTGAGCTGGACACCCAGAACTTCTAAGAGAAGACTGCAGAGCCTTCTCCTCTGTTCACAAATGAAAGACAATGCAAGGAAATCAACCCCCCTGAGAAGCAAATTGAAAATCAGAGCTTTCCCATAGGTCCTATCTATGACGATTACGACTCTGACCCTTGGGAGAGCCAAGAAGAGGCACCAGAAGAACCAGAGGAGCAGTCGAAGATGCATTTTACAGACTGCGTAGAGCCAGTTAGTGAGCAGCCACCACCTGAGATCAACGAGCCTACTTCAGTTATTCACTCGCCTGTGGTTATCAGAGACATTCGGCTGCGTGTGAACAACTGTGTAGCAGAACAGGTTGTATTTCACCAATTCCTTGGAAATGGCCATTCATTCGATGACCTTGTCAGTAAATACATGGAGTGGCATTTCCCCTATGCCTTGGAGCCGCCCTATTTCATCTCAACTCAAGCCTGTAAAGAGGAGTTGAAGAGTGTAGTCGTTCTGCTATCACGGTTACACCATCTACTGGTGATCATCGACAGAAGGAAGGAGCTTCTATACAGGAAGTTGCTTGAATGGATATGGTGGAAGTTCTCTTTCACCTAGCCCATGTAAAATATTTTATTAATTTAGGATTCTATATAAATAAGCTCCTTTGAGCATGTATCTTTAGTTTGTTACTTTTATTTTTTGGCCTTTATTTTCAGCAGCGGGATGTTTTGAGCATGACTGCATAGCCCAACAGCAAGGCACTGAAGCTGCAGAATGAGTTCTTAGAGCATCGCAGGGATGACTCTATCCCCCATGGAACCTAATGTTAGCGATATCATCTAGTTCCATCGGCGAAAGCTCCACAGGAGGGCTTCATCGGGATATCGGAGATCCCGGGAGTAGAGGTTTCGTGCCTAGCAGAATTGCGAAACGCGATTTCTTGATCGGATCGGGACCGTCTGTTGTGCATGACGCGTGTTAGGAGATCCTAGAAAGTCGGGGATCAGGAAATCGGAGGTCCCGTGCACAAGGAGTTCGTGCATTTTGAAACCGCAAATTCCAAAACTCTGATGGGGAGTTGGACTGGTGTCACATGGAGTGATGGTCACATGGTCCAGGCATAGCCAGAAGGGCCAGTACGTGGAAGCGCTCATCGGAGAATCGGTGATCGGGGATTCACGAGGACATTGGTTGGTGGCAGCGGAAATTCCGAAACCCCGAAACCCTGATATAGAGTCGGGGACCACCACGGCTAGGTGCAGAGGTCGAGAGGAAATTCAGAAGGACCTGTGGATCAGGTTTGCACAGTGATTCCCGAAAGGAATTTAAAGAGCCGCTTCGGCTCAGAAGAGGGGATTTAAAACGATCCTGAGAGCAGGAAGGCAGGATGATGTCCCAGATAATGATTTGATGTGGGTTGAATCCTAGTAGCTACCGGGAATGAATGCATAGAAAAGAGGGTGGTTGAGGCCTCTCCTTAGTCATTTATTTGAAGAGTATGGAGGTCACGACCAAAAATCTACCCAGGAGGGTCCCCTGTACCGATTATCTTTAGGAAAGCCACACTGAGTCTCCAACTCACCAGAGGAACCTGTACACGCAAGTTCAATATTCAAAGGGCTCAGCTACCCCCTGGCGCGAGCCATGCTGAATTAAGGAGGCGTATGACAGGGGAGCAGAGGACAGATTTGATTAAGGTAAACTGACAGCCCATCCTGATAGAGAAGCTCCTCAATGTCAAGCATTGAATTCATGATATGATCACGCCTTCAACGCCTGAGTCAACTCCAAGTATATGTAGGCATTTTTGCCATTTTTGTAAGAATCGATGGTAGAGCAGAGCTCCCGACTGTAAATTTTAACAGACATCCTAGTTTGTTGGATATGCACCTGTATTTGAGATGTCTTGTTTATGACAGACAATTTTTCTCGCTCCATCTAATTTTTGTCTCATGCTTAGAGAGTTCGTGATTGATTGAGTCGCGCGAATTATTGTAGTTTTGTTATGATAAATGATTTATCATTGCATTATTGTATTCTCTGGTTTTCTGTATTTAAGTGCAAGAAGACCTTGCATTTGGATGCCTTCTTCTACAGTCTGTTAGGAACCTTTCGTTTGTAACAGACCTTCGGACTCTTTCCATATAAGTCTTCCATCTGTTCACCCTTTACTACAAATCACTGTCTGAAGTTTATATAAGACCTCACTCACCTATGCATGCGTGTCCTAGTTTTGAAGTTGAAATGATATCGTTTTGAGTTGGCTTCCATTCGGTCACCCCATCTATAAATAAACTGTGACATAAAACTGATGGGTGTCGGGCTCTGCTCCTGCTAGCAATCCATGAGTGACTTCTGTCGCCAACAGAGGGAGGTGTTAAAAGTTAGGAATCCTTATCCCTTTTGGGAGGATTTTCTAAAACTCCAACTTGTACGGAATGAAATCCCTTCATATCTTCCATGTTATGAGGAAAAAATTGATTCCAATGGAATGATGATGACATGTAATTTTTTTATTTTCATATTTAAATTAAATATATATTTTTTATTTTGTTCTAAAAATTACTGATAGATTTTTATCCCCCCATTATAAAGATTCTAAGAGAAAAAACAATAGTGTAAAAGTTACATAACCAAAATATTAGAAAAATATATTTGAAACACATGTATGTTTACTCTTAAAAATGGTATTTATATTTTTTCGATTTACATAAATGAGAGAAAATAATTTGTCTAAACACAATGACATATAATATGTGATTCAAAGATTAATTAGACAACTTTGAAAAATAATGGAAAATATAATTAATAAAAATAAAAATAAGAAATAAGAAATGTGGGATAAAATTCATGTTCTTAGTTTTTTCTAAAAATACAAAGAAAAATATATAATAATGTTTTTTAGACATTCAATGAAATTTGAAAATATATTATTAAAAAAATAATTACCTACAAATTGTTTTTTATTATACAAGAAAATATTCACAAAACTTATATAAATTTCGAGTACTTCCAAAAACAAAAATTGTATTATCACATATTTTTATAGAAAGTGAAACACACCCTCATTGATTCACCCTTTTATGAAGTTGAAGTTCTCCTAAAGAGGCTTATGCACAGTAATAACATCACATAATAGTTAAATGAGAATATACAGATGTTATCTTATCTTTAAGAGCTAGATCTTAGCTTAGGCATATAGATTTACAAAAATTTTCTTTTATGGAAGTAGTCCGTATAGAAGTTTGAGCAAACTCAAGTTTTTGGGTTGAAAATAAGCATACAAAGCTTATTCCTTTATAGCCATAAAATCTCTCCATCATATATACATTCAAGTTTTTAGGTTGAAAAGAATCGCATAAAATTTATTCCATTGCTATTAAGCTGTCATAAGTTAGGCTAAATTTTTTTAGATATAAAAATAGTTTATAAGTTGAAAAACAATCAAACAAACTTTAACAAGATATGTTCACTAAATACATCTTTTTATATTAATAAAAATATATAAAAATATAAATACCATTAATAAAAGTATATAAAAATATAAATATCATTAATGATAAATAATGGGCAATATGAATTCTCTCATCTCTCTAATTCAACTTCCTTACGTTTACTCTTATCTGGAACTATCACTAATACTACTCTTATTTGGAACTGTCACTAATGCTAATCATGTGCTACCTCTCAATGCCCTTAAAAAATAATTAAAAAAATATGTACCCCATACTAAAAATTAAGAAAAAAAAAAAAAAGTGTGTACCCCACACTAAAAATAATGTGGGAAACATCAAATAAATGAACCGAGGAAATCAATGTGTTGTAGATGCGCCGTAAAAATAAATAAATAGAAGAACACCATGCCAAAGTCAATGCATTGTGAAAATAAACAAAATAACGTCATGTTGAAATCAATATGATGTAAAAATAAGCAGAAAATCATTCTAAAACGATTGCACTATTTAAAAAAAAAATGTAAGAACCCATGCCAAAAAGAATTAATGATAAAATAACAACATAGCATAATCCTGTTATGAAACTAATGCACTATACAAACAATTTAGTGAATATGTTAGTCAAACACCACCATGACATGCATAGTGATGCATGAGTGGACACACACTATGAGAAAATATATCTTCTCATAAAAGCATATGTGACTCTTAATTTTTCATTTAATCACTATTCACATATTTTTGCTTCCATATTTCTTAGCCACTCCATTTGGAGAATAAAAGTCGTTCCATTACGACGCTATAAACTAATCCTAAATTTTGGTTCATGTTCTTTGTTTGGTAGAGGAGACTTATTGGTATGGAAAAACTCTCTTTGTCAATTATGTAGGTATGAAGGTCAAAAACCCAATTAAATTTTCTTTTATCTTGATGAACAAACCCTCTAGATTATAGCCTTATTATTATTATTAATGATTTATGATATCAAATTAAAATGTAGAATGCAATCTATAGAAATGCAATTATAATCTAAATGTATATAGGTAAATATAAAAACTATAAAATGTTATAGAATTGAAATAAAAAGAATACAAATAATCACAAAAATAGCTTATTGTTAACTAATTGCAAAATTTTGAAATAATTGCAAAATTTGGAAATAACTAATAGAAAATCAAGGGGAAACAATGATTTAAACTAAAAGTCATAATTCCATAACCAAGTCTTATCACCATGATTTAAAACAAAAGTAAAAACATACCATTAGTACATATGAATAATCTATAATAAGTATCTCTACCACATGAATGCAAAGAATAGCCCCAACAATGACATACACTAAAATTGATTTCAATAAACAAGGTGGGGAATAGGCTTTTCAATTCCAAAATGTAATCTAGTTTACATACCAAAATTCCTTTCCCCTTTGCTTTTCATGATATTTATTCAAAAGAGAGTAGTAAAGAAGATAAAATGAATCATCTACTTGACTCTTGGTGTTCTATGCCTAAGTTTAGGGAATTTCTTCTACTATTAATTTGTTTAAAGTATAATTTGGGAAGATTCAAAAAATTCTCAATTTCATGATTATATTTAAAGTATAATTTGGAAAGATTCAAAAAATTCTCAATTTCATGATTATGTTAATATTGATGTTAGTTTATTCTTAACTTTTGTTAACTCATAAATTAATAATTCATTGTAAAAATTAATTAGTATTTTGTTTAGCTTAAGAATGAATGAGTTTATGAAGTTGATATTCCCTATCTTGATTGTAATGTAATCCTTTTGCTTCTCTTGGGTGGAAAACAAAATATTTTCCATGGCTAGCCTTTCCAATTTTTAATCCAATTTTTAATGTTGTTTAATGTTCCTCTGACTTCTAGGAAAAATAATGGGCTATGTTATTTTTCTCCAAATAATGGAAACCGACGTTTTTTACAATTAATTATACTATATTCTAAACTTGATGTAATTATGTAAATGAGTCATTTACTTCTTTCCGTAGTTTGTTGCTTGATGGTTTCTAGCTACTATGTCCTACATCATTTAGTAGGATATCCTATTTACTCATCTCAAGGTTTTTGTTGGTGGATCTATATGATCTCTTTGCCATCGTTTTACCTATTCAAACCATGCTTGTATGCACCTTTCAGATTATTTCCATTCTTAAATAATGTTATTCAACAGAAGCAACTCAATGCTTTGTATTTGAATATCTTGTAATTTTTCATAAAAAAGTTATTTGAACTAAATTTATATCATCGTGGATCTAAAGGGTGTAGTATTTGAATACATTGACATTACCTTTTTCATGATGATAATATTCCACTTGATGCTTTAAGAACTCTATTTAGTTCTACAATCTTGTAGTTCGTTGATATTGCCTTCAATGTGATTTATGTTTTCTTGAGAAAAGTCCATATTTTCTCTTACCATTTCTATAGGATTTATATCTATAACATCAACGATGGGCACTTATGTATGTACCACTAATTTTTTTATCAACTATAAGCATTCCTTTCTTGTGCATTTACTTAACAATTTATTTTCTTTTACCATTGAGGAAAATGTTTTTAATCTATCCACTTCATTAGTTAGCATTGGGATCAACATATCCCCTCCTATGATGAATCTATATACTAGAATAGAAAACATTCTTGGAAGAGTCTGTATGAACCATTCAACCGGTTCTCTTCTATTACATCTATTTTCTCTTGATCCTCCTCATTTTTTTTTTTCTTTCTTCCTCCACTCTATGTTTCCTCTTAACCATATATCTCTTGATCTACCTTGATGACTTAACAATTTACTCTAAAATCCGATCGGATCATTTTGGCCATCTAAGAAAGGTTCTCATGCGGTGTAGGAAGTTTGTAATTTCCCTAAATCCTTCCAAGTCCATTTTTGGTGTTACCAAGGGCAAGCTCCTTGGACATATTGTCTTTGATTCAGGAATAAGTATCGATCCTGAAAGAATCATTGTTATCCTTAACCTTCCTTCTCCTACTTCCAAGAAAGAGGTTCAAGCCTTTATGGGAGTTATTAACTTCATCCATAGGTTTGTTCCATATTTTGTAGTGATGGTCAAGCCAATCCATAATCTACTTAAACAAGACCATTCTTTTTCCTAGACTGATGAGGTTGGAAATTCTTTTGAAGGGATTAAGAAAGCAATAAGATCCGCACCAGTTTTGGCAAAGCCATATTTTGAGAGGGAGTTCACTATTTATACTAATCCCACTAAGGAGGCAGTTTTTGTTGTCCTTATGCAAGATGATGGTCAAGGAAATAAAAAACCTGTGGCTTACATGAGTCAAAGTTTGTCTGATGATGAATTTAAATACTCTTTTATTGAGAAACACACTTTTTCTCTTGCTAAGGCCATTGAAAAGTTTCTCCACTACATCTTAGGTAAGCATACGTTGGTAAATGTCCCTTTACCAGATGTTAAGGTTTTTCTCTCACGGACTTATCTTTCAGGAAAACTTGCACATTGGCTTTCCAAGATCCAGGAGCATGATTTCAATATCGTGAATTTTTCCACTATAAAGGGACATGACCTAGCCCTTCACTTAGCTCAGCATGCTGAGAATGGCCAAGATATTGAGGAAGAAGATAGTTTCATTTCATCCCTCTTTTACATTGACGATTAGACCCTCCCTGTGTCTGAACATCCTTGGTACAAAAATTTGGTTTATTATTTACAGAACCAAAGATGTCCAGATAACTTAGACACTCATCAAAGGAGAATACTTCATCTTGAATCTACAAGATACGTCATTATAGGAGAATTGTTATTTAGAAGATCTGTTGATGGTGTTTTACTTCCCTGTGTAAACAATGAAGATCCACAAAAATTGTTGGAGGAAGCCCACGACTCTTCAAGCTCTGTCATTCATGTAGGTGGTCAGTTTTTTGCAAAGACCACTGCTTTCAATATTATTAGGAAGGGATATTATTGGCCTTCAATATTTCATGACTCTTATGTTTTTTTGAGGTCCTGTGACAAATGCCAAAAAATTGTTGGGAAAGAACACCTTTCATCCATGCCATTACAACGTGCCCTACCAGATTTTCCCTTTTCAAAGTGGGGATTGGATTTTATTGGTCCTATTAACCCTCCTTCTTCAGCTGGGAAATTTTTTATCTTGACAGCCATAGACTATTTTACAAAATGGGTTGAAGTTGTCCCACTCAAACATTCCACAGACGATCAGGTAATTTCTTTCCTTGAAAATAATATTTTTTCCAGATTCGTTCTTCGATTGGAAATTATTATAGACAACGGTCCTGCTTTCATTTATGCTAAGATGACTCAGTTTCTAGCCAAGTTGTGGGTTAAACATTTCACATCATCATCTTATTATCCCCAAGGAAATGGGCACACTGATTCCACCAATAAAAATTTGGTGAGGATTGTCAAAAGGCTCATCGAGGATAAACATCGCCAGTGGTATACTCTCCTCACTTATGCCCTCTGGGAAGATCGAACTATCGCCAAAGTAAGTATTGGTTGTACCCCTTTTCAACTGGTTTATGGTCAATAATTCCTCCTGCCAACCGAGTTGGAGCTCTCTTCCTTAAGTTTGATGCTACAAACTGAAGAATTAAATTATTCAGATGTTTCACAAAGAGTAAATGCATTACTAGCTTTGGAAGAACAAAGGATGTTTTCTTTGGATAATATTGAAAGGAGACAGCAGACCCTTAAGAAATATTTTAACAAGATTATCAAAACTGTCAAGTTTAAGGTCAATGAAAAAGTTCTACTATGGGATTCGACTCACGCTGATAAGGGAAGACATCCAAAATTTCAGAAATTATGGCTGGGTCCTTTCAAAATCGCATTTGTCTTAGGTACAAATTCTTACATTCTAAAAGATTTGCAAGAGCGATTTTTTTCCTACAGCACCAATGGTTCTCACTTAAAGCATTACATGGAACCAACATGAAAAGCTCTACGCTGTCTGGATTTCCTGTATTTTAGTAGTCTAGCTTTGTTTTTAGGTTTTTCATTTTTTTTTTTGCTGCTTACAGTAGTTGTTTTCTATTTTAAGTATTTCCTACTGCCTTTCCTTTTCTGTCACTTTATTTGTCATTTTAATCTTTTGCAATTTTGTTTTGTTGAGGTTGTTTTGGGTCATCGTTTAGTTTCGGTAGAGAATAAGATGTTGGATCATATTTTCCATAGTGACACTCCTGCAAGCATTGTTAGTCAATAACAATCAAGATTACACAACTGTTATGATGTCATCTCTGAAGGACCCTTGAAATTGTCATATATTTCCACTGTTGTCTTAAAAAGAATTGGTTATCTCTCGCTTCTTCTTGCCATTTCTTCATCCATTGAGAGTTTAAGAGAAAACCTAGAAATTTTCCTCCTCAAAGGTTAAAGAACAGATTTTGGTAAATGGATTATGCATACAGTGGTAAAACCCCTCATACTTAACATTTTTCATAAGTTATTCCCAAATTCCCGATCATCTTTCCATTAAATTCGCTCACTTCCCCCTGTTGCATAATCATTCGAGTTATGTCTTCTTAAGATTACTGTTCTAGTCTACGAAACCATGAGTAATGAGTTCTAAATCTATTAAAAACAAATTTCCATGTGGAGTCGCCATTTTGTTGACGATTGAAAAAGTCAACATAGTTCGCTTGCAAAGTATTTCTAAAGCCTATTATTATAAAATCTAAATAATACTAGTAGGTGGGACCCCTTTGTACTATTGAATATCAGGCCTGGTGTTATGCGACACTAATTTCGTCCCTGGCGATATCTTTTTTGATAGGATAATGCATCAGGCATTTTATACAGGGTTCCCTTGTTGTTTCAGGATCATGTTATACCAAAACATTTCAGGGTACCATTGTTGACTGTTCTTAGATATAGGACTTGTGACACCTGCAAAAAACACATGTTAGTAATAACAAATGAAAAAAGGTTGAAAGAAGAAATTGTCCTCTGCTAACATGCTATACTATATGCATTGAAAAGATTTGGGGCAAATCCTAGGTGGCATAGGATAGCCATGAGAGTTATTAAGGTTGTATCTAATATAGCTAGTATACATTTCTGCATAATACAGATGGTAATATGTGATACAGTGGTGCTCTTGGAAATTAAAGGTTGTTGTTGTAAGGTGGATGATTAGTTGGATTAACGGCTGGCGCATACAAAGAATTGAATGAGATTGGAGTAGGTAAGTGATGTGCATTTATTGTACATCACCTTTACCTTTACCGATGGATGCCACCATGGTCAGGCTATCTTCCAAACACTACGACTGTGGTTATGTTTCAATTTATCAGCAAGGAGGAACCACTTGGCCAACTGGTGTTTAAAACATTTGATTACAGGTATGTTCTCCTTTTTGGCCCTTCATGAATCTACTCTGGTTATGAAATGGATTTTTGATCAAGTGCATTAGTTGTGCTCTCTTTAAGGATTGTGACTGTGTAATGGTGATTGTGAATGAAACATTGATGATTCTCTTTGAAATAAGGTTGAATTCGTAACATTAATGGGTGCTAGAAGTCACAAGAGATCTCTGTTATCCTTCCTGGTTACTTGGAAGATCTTGTTGGTCTTACTGGGCTATTTTCACATTTTTGCATTGTTGTAATTAATCTATGGGTTTTTATGGGTTTTATGGATAAATTATTAGTATCACCAAGCAACCTACATATGGGTAGTTGATTGATTTCACCACTAGGGTTCACGAAGTGGGTTTTTCCTGTTCTTAATCGACCCTGTCTTTACCGCACTATGGTGGTTGGTTGATTGAAAGGCACGAGGTTTATACCCTGCATGTGTTAAATTACATTCACCACACCAAGATCGGCTCTATTCTTCCTATGGTGGCTACCGAACAAACCCTTAATTCCCCCAATCTGAAGTTCTGTAGAGAATATTGTCGTGTCTGTCCAGTTGCAATAGGATATTGTGGGTTGAATGTATGGTCGATTACTTTGAATATGGATTCACCCAGGCGGTCATATGGAAATCATTTTGTTTTGGCATGTAGTTACTACCTCCCCGATGATAATGTTAAACCCTACATTGCATTCACAGTTTCGAAGTACACAACCACCCTCCTTATGTTAATAACTCAGTATTGTTAATGAAGAAGGCCTCTGCACTGATTCGATTTGATGTGTGGGTACACATAGCTACTAAAAATTTTTTGGTTGATTGATTTTCTCCCATAATGGTGAATTGTTGATTGATGTGCAGTCACTAGTCATTGCACTTACGAAGATTTGAATGATGGTTGGCATTGGTTACTAATGTTGGGTGTTGTTCACACATGTCGCATTCTGTGACTGATGTTTTGCAAAGTAAATTATTGGGCGGGGTAACTGTGGCCTTCTTTGGGGACAAATGATTATTAGACTAGATATATCTACTGCATATTTTTGTTTGTTAGTTGAGTAAGCCTAAGTATGCACAACCTAGTCAATCACGAGTGACTAAATGAATATCTCGCCTTGATATATAGAGTTATATCCTGATTGTATGTTTGTTGTGTATGTTACACTGTGGGATTTTGTCAGTCACGCACTGTATTAGCATGGATGACTTGTTTTCATACTCAGTGATACCCACTGAGTTTTAAGCGTGTTATTTATTGCATTTGACCACTGTCGATGAAAATTGTGTTGGGTAGGTGGCTCAGCTTTTAAGTCACCTTGGATTGTTTGTTTACAAGGGCAGAACTACATTCCCTAGGAAAAGTACTCTTGCATAGCTTGTGTCTAATTGATGGTTGTTGGTTGTATAATGAGTTGTCATTTTCAGGTGTGTAAATTTGATCTTCTACTAAATATATATATGAGAACGAATATCATTGCAAATTTGGTGGGCGTTATTGCAACAATAGTGACTTCGTTGTTATTTTGAAAACATGAATGTGGAGTATAGTCATGGACTAAATAAATGACTGGGTAGTGGTTGATTTTGATAGTAATAGATTGGAAATGGGGACTGTTCATAAATTGTTATAAAATTCAGATTGTAGCAACAATGCCTCTTACAAATCGTATGGAAACTTATTATTTTGCAATAGCACTATGTTAAAGTTTTGATAAATGAATAGTAAACTAGTTAGATGTACAGGAATTGTTATTTAGTCAAATGATTGTCGATTGGATGGTACATCTAGTTTTACTGAAGAATATTTTATGGATCGCTTGATTAATTTCATGAACAATAATCATTTTCTTCCCCTTCCATGATCTCACTTTCGGCCAATTACAAACCCTTCACGTATCCCATATCCTTATTTCACTCCCTGTTCTGAAATTGATTACAACCAAGGGAACTTTTGTGTTGAGATAGATGAAAGTGGCAGTGTTTTGGGTGGATTGCAGTGATGTTTTATTGGCTTGTTTTACAGTTGATTGTTGTTGTCATTGAGCAGTAACCATGTTTTTTTCCCCCCATTATATCATAGTTTCACTCAATACAACCCCCTCACATGTCCAAGAACCATGTTTCGCCCCCTACTCGTTGATTAACAGTAAAGCAATTTGTATGGATTTTATTGCATGAGTCTAATCTATTGTTGAGCCAAAATCCATTTCGTATTTTAAAAGAGTTGTCATGTATGGTTAAATAAAATATCATTTGCTAGTCAATAATGTATGCAGGGTGGTGTTATTCAAATAAAAGGCTAAAAACATAGGCCTATCATGCTTATGTCAAAAAGAAGGACTAGAGGATAGAAGCAGAAGCATGCTAAGGTTTTCTCTTTGAGTTTATGTTGAGATAGTTCAGTTTTCATTCATTCATATATACATCACGGCCTAATTATCTTTTGTGATAGTAGCATCATATTGTAGACAACAATATTCAAGGTTGAATCAAATCATTCAGACACTTGTTTTTTAGAAGTGTTGATCTATCTTTGATATTCTTTGTAGAGTTGTATGTTTATGAATTAATGTTCATGACTAATAAAGGCTATTGTGCGAAGTCGAGTGGGAAACAATCCGTGGAAAGTTCATCCATCTTTTAGAGTTCAGTTTTGGTTTTCTGTCAAAGTTCCTTTTGTATATTTCATCGGGGATGTCTAAGTTTGACTTTGGTCCAAGATTTTTGTATGATATTTTGTAAAGAAATGACTCTTTGGTGAATTGGAATGAAATAAAGGATTGATTTATGTCTCAACTATCTTGATTACCATCTTGGTGTCTTTTCTTTTGTTCTTACATTTACTTCAACAACTGTTATGTTCAGAAAATTACATAAAAAATGAATTTCCAGCAATCTTTTTGTTGATAAAAGACTTCCCTAAGCACTTGTAATTAATACTTGTGAGTTAGGACATTATTTTTGTTGGCTATAAACTTAGGGTGACATTCCCGTTTACTTTTATTTAGCCAAGTTGTAATGCCCATATATTACTAAGGGTCATTAATTTTCCTAAACATTTTAAGAAAGTAATTTGAAACAAAACTTCATAACATAATATTGACTTTTATAACAACAATTTCAGTAACTTGGATTTATCAATAAATACTAAATGATTTACAGTATGAAATAAATACATAACTTAACAAGTACCTAGATCTGATGCTAATTTCTGTGGTCTCTTTGCTTTGTTGCTGCCTTTCTGCTCCCTGCTACACAGATCAACCCTGCCACAAACAAGAAAATAACTGCCCAAAACTACTGTCCTCCCTGCCAACTAGGAAAACTACCTAGCTCTAGGATATCTACGGATATCCTGGCCCTCCGTGCCCAAAACCTCCAGCAACTCGGTGCCTCCCCTGATCAAAAGCCACAGTCCAAAACACTTTATTCCTTGCTTCCAACAAGCCAACAGTCCACAAAGAATACTACAGGCTCACAACCAATACCACAGTGCACAACAAATACCACCATGCATAGAAATTCTGCTCACGGCAATACGCAATGGTTCTCGGCCAATACCACTGGCTCAGCAATACAATCCACAACATCCATCCCCGTCGAATGGTGCGCACATCCCCCTCTTCCCGTCCCTTATTCCTCCTTACTGACTAATGCAGTTACTCCACAACCTCCCCCCTGTCCTCCGTCTTACGTCCCACTTTAATATTTTATCGTCTCGGGCTTTCTGGGCTATCTCGCTCCACATACGCCACCCCCTGGGCATACACAATTCTTATTATATATTTTCTTTGTGATCTCTTAAATTTATGTCACAGGTCATTAAATGTGATCTTCAGTCAGATTATTATTACTTAGTTAATCCTCAATTATTCTTTAATTAACTCTTACTTAATAATCTTAATCATTTATCAATTTAGTGTCGTTACATACACCCACCCTTCAAGAAACTTCGTCTAGAAGTTAAGGTGTCGAATGGTACAGGGGAGAAGAGCATGGTTCATACGTTCATAGCAAGTAACTGACAATATCGGTAAGTAAATCAAGAAGTCCATACATACTAATGTATATGTACAAGGAATGCATGTGTAGCTAGTACATGCAAACCTTGTGCATGTACTAATAATAAAACTGTCATTCTTTAATAATTTACGTATGCATTCAATCCAGTCAGCAAGGCTAGTCTTTTATAAAAGACAACAATCATTTATCTGTGTGAGAAATATTTTATTACAATTGTCCAGTTCAGTAATTTATTTTAAACAACTGTGTTTTAGTTACACAATAATGAATATTCATATATACACATTCTCTTTTTTTTTTTGAAAGGATGGCATCACATTCCATCACAAGACAGATCTCCATATATCTCAACTATTCTACTCATCCTTCCTTCCTAACCTACTTCTGTCTCCCATCCTATCCGTCCTCTGCTATACTATCTTGGAGCACCAACTATATTGGCCTAACTCCAAATAGAACCCATAAGTGGAAGTGTCACTATCTCGACCAAGCTTCCCTAGCAGGCAACTGATAGTCCTCATCACACGTATGGGGAGCGTAAACCAGCACCGTCCTCCCAGGACTTCAAGTTTCAGAGGATACACGGTGGGAAACACCTCCACCCCTCCTAACAGAACCAGGGTCAACACCCTATAATGGAGGATACACGGTGGGAAAAGCCTCCACCCCTCCTAACAGAACCAGGGTCAACACCCTATAATGGAACACACATGGGCACCGTGTTGCTGGAGGTTTTGTCATCGTTTATTCGGTTTTGGGCAGTGTTAGTACCAAAATCATAGCATAATCATGTATTAGTACACATATCATAGCAATGCATCCAAATCAATATAGTTTCCCACATATTATTCATACCATAATGTTTCTCAGAAGTGGTCCACATATCCACTTTCATCATCATTATCACTTGGCTATTTCATAGCCCATAACCTGCAGATTAGTCTGCAACACAAACTCATACACTTCTATGCATTATCATCATATAATTGCACCATCATTTCAGTTTGGTATCCCTGTACCAATGCATTAACATCAAATCTTTCCCATTAGATTTCACAGTATCCCATAATTCATACTCTTTACTCATTCACAAGATTATCATTTACCAAAATAGATTTCATCGTATCCAACATCATTCCAACAGTATTAAATATTCAACAATTTCTCTTTCTCACAATATGTCACATCATATACATCATCATTAATAGCATTTAAACATTCATGAAATTTTCATTCACATAATAGATCGCATTACCTACATCATCATCAATAACACTTAAACATTCATGACTGTTTATAAGTTTTAAGTTTAAGTGTATCACTTAACAGTTTTACTGTGACTAGGAAATATAGTGTATAGGCCTCAGGTAATCCTGGTCGTCTAAGTCAAAAAGGTGGTGTTACCTACACCGCACCTTCGAGAATCTTGTTCTCGAGGTGGTCAAAATAGTGAAGGATAGTCTCCCCATAGGGTCTCGACATCCTCCCAAGTAGCAGATCCCAGACTATACTTGTCCCACTGGACCTTAACTTGATCTACCAAACGGTTTATGAGCTGTCGGACTCTACGGCCAATATGCGTAATGGTTCGACCGTGAGGGTTTCCACGTCCGATACCTGCAATTCTTTCCAATTTAGTTTATGTGATTCATCAGCTACATAATGACGTAAAATGGATACATGAAATACATTATGAGTCTTATGCAAGTGGGGTGGTAGTACGAGACGATAGGCAACGGTTCCAATTTTCTCTTGGACCCTAAATGGCCCTATAAACCGTGGTGACAACTTTGTCCCCTTCTCGAACCGTATGGTACTCTTATTAGGCCTAATACGGATGAAAACTTGGTCCCCCACTTCATAACTTCGGTCGGTCCTGTGTTCATCAGCATAACTTTTCTGTCTATCTTGTGCTTCCTTTAGCCTCTGCCTGATCTGAATCACCTGTTCCTCCATTTCCTGAATCAATTCTGGCCCAACTGTTACTCGGTCTTCAAGTCTATCCCAACTCAATGTTGTTCTGCATGGCCTTCCATACAAACCTTCGTATGGTGGCATTCCAATGGAACTATGATAACTATTATTGTAGGCAAACTCTACCAAAGTTAGGTGCTTCTCCCACTGGGTTTGATTATCCATTACGTACATCCTAAGCATGTCTTCCATGACTTGATTTACTCTCTCGATTTTCCCATCTGTTTCAGGATGATAAGCTGTGCTTAAGTTCAAATGAGTACCCAATGCTGACTGTAAACTCGTCCAAAATCTAGATGTGAATCTGGAGTCCCTATCTGAAATGATCTTCTTAGGTATCCAGTGCAAACGGATAACCTCACTTATGAACACTCGTGCCACATCAGCAACATCGTAAGTGTCTCTAACCAGAATGAAATGGGAACTCTTGGTTAACTTATCCACTATCATAAGAATGGCATTGTGTCGATGAGACGTGAGTGGCAACCCTACAACAAAATCCATTGAGATGACTTCCCATTTGGACATAGGAACATCATGTGGTTGTAAGAGGCCTGCTGGGTGATGGTGATCGGACTTCACTTGTTGACACTCTAGGCATCTGGCGATGAAATGGACTACGTCGCACTTCATGCCTACCCAAAAGAAGAGTTTCCTCATTTCTACGTACATCTTCTTCACACTCGGATGCGCGCAATACAGTGATCTATGGGCTTCCTTCAGTATGATGTTTTGAATATCCCCATTCTCCGGGATGTACATCCTTCCTCGATATCTTAACAACCCATCTATTTCTATATTATAACCTTCATACTTTGGTTCTAACTCTCTCCCACTCTGGAGGTTTGAAGTAACCTTTAAATACCAACTGTCTCCTAGTAGTTGTGCCAACACATTTTCCCTCAGACTAACCTTTAAGGTCACCAAGGAGAAGATACGTGGTTTCCTACTCAAGGCATCTGCGACCACATTTTCCCTTCCCTTTATATATGAAATACCAAAATCATACTCACTCATAAAMTCACTCCATCACCTTTGCCTGGCATTCAGATCTCTTTGGGTGAAGAGATCTTTTAAACTTTGATGGTCTGTTTTGAGTTCAAAATTTCGACCCACAAGATAGTGCCTCCAAAGTTTCAGAGCTAGCATTACAGCTACCAACTCTAAATCATGGGTCGCATACAACTCCTTGTGCTTCTTCAACTTTCTTGACGCATAAGCTATCACTCCTCCATCCTGCATTAGCATAGCCCCCAACCGTTGTTTCGAGGCATCCGTGTAGACCATGAAGTCCTTTTCCATATCTGGCACTCGTAGAATTGGCACACTAGTTAGTAACCTCTTAAGCTCAATGAATGCACTATTACATTCTTCTCTCCATTCATACTTGACCCCTTTGCGTTGCAACATGGTGATGGGTTTCTCTATTTTTGAGAATCCTTCCAGAAATCTTCGGTAATAACCCGCTAGCCCCATGAAGCTCCTCACCTCATGTGCATTTTTCAGCACTGGCCATTCCAGAATGGCCTTTACCTTTTCTGGGTCCACCGA
>ML777976.1:345309-381103 GCA_009831015.1 Picea engelmannii
TTTTTGTTGGGTTTTCTTCCCCTAGAGGGTTTCCCAGGATAAATGTTGTGTCTATTGTGGATGTGTATTTCTCAGTGATCTTGTGCTTATTATGCTCTTATCTTTATGAAATGAAAAGAACTATAATAATAGCATAAACATTAACACCATCCTCGCCGAATGGTGCGCACATCCCCCTCTTCTCGTCCCTTATTCCTCCTTGCCGACTAACGCAATTACTCCACAACCTCTCCCCCGTCCTCCGTCCTACGTCCCACTTTAATATTTTATCGTCTCGGGATTTCTGGGCTATCCCGCTCTACATACGCCACCCCCTGGGCATACACAATTCTTATTATATCTTTTCATTGTGATCTCTTAAATTTATGTCACAGGTCATTAAATGTGATCTTCAGTCAGATTATTATTACTTAGTTAATCCTCAATTATTCTTTAATTAACTCTTACTTAATAATCTTAATGATTTATCAATTTAGGGTCGTTACACAAGTAAAGTATGAAAATTCTTGAGTAAGATCAATCCATATCTTTTCCTCAACACTTGTCACATTCAGATGAATCTTGTTGAAAGTATTACAGTTGGAGTACCATAGAACAAAAACTCCCCAACCTCTTACTGTAAACAGAGCTCTAACAAAGTATACATGGAATTTTGTATGTAACCAAAGTTAATGTGGGCATAGATTGGTCAAGGAAGGACATGGAATTCAAATACATTTCGAGGTAAGATTCTTCCTTCATCCGATTACACCAACTTGCATAACCTGCAAAGGAAGTAAAATGACGGTTTAGTAATTGTGCTAGCATTTTAATTTTTTGGAAAGTAAACAATAGAATAAGCCAAGGAAAAAACTTAGCTTGAATTCTGAATTAGATCAACGGTTAGCTTTAACTTCAGCCTTCAGCGCTTCAGGTTATTTTTGATGTTAGAAACTAGTTTCCCACAAATTACATACTCCCAAAGTGAAGTAACTTGTTGACGTCACTGTTGACTTGGCATTGGATGAGTGGCTTCCACGTGTCACTTAGATTCGTGACTTACACGTACCTGAAAAGCCAATTTCATATTGACACTTGTCATCATCTGATTGTGCCACATGTCCTTCTTGACGTGGTCTGCTGACGTAGATCTCCTGTCGCAACACATATCCTCCTCCTAGATCTAACGACTGTGATCAATTCTATATCAATGGTCTAGATTCATTTCGGCCTTCGAGAATTTGGGTTATCCATTCCCAATTCTCAGTTATCCCGAAGTGAGATTCCCCGAATAAAACTCGAGCAACATGAATTCATGTAACGATTCATCTTTGATGAAAAAAGCTCCGGGTGGTGGCACAAGGTATTTAAGCTTGGCGAAGAAGTTAGCTAGATCGAGGTTGCATTAAATTTGATCACGATCTATCTATATCGATGACCGGGAGGCATTGAAAATATCAAAGTTGTGCGGTCGATAATTCTACAGGGCGGTCTTACAATCCAAACCATGGTTTCCCATAAGGGGTATGTGTCAGCATGGGAATAACTACGAAATGATTGGTGGATTACTCCAAAACTACCAACCCATGTGCCCGCAATTTGAAAAGTACTAAATTTGATGTGACGTTTTTAGTATTTATTAGTTCAAGCACGGAGAACATGGGCCCTAATGGGCACGTTCTACCTAATACCAAGGCCAACAAACTTGGTACTCTGGAGGAATCGTGTTACAGTTGTGTTGAGTCGAGAACTCTTGGAGGATGTAGTTAATCTCAACCATTGATCGGGAGAAGGTACGTGGAAATCGATACCACAATCTGGATACTGAGCACTCCAGAAGATTAGAGAGTATGGATAACCCAAAATTTTTGAAGCCTAGAGTTCCGTAACAAATCCCAATCATCAGTTTTTGAGGAATTCATCGACCATTGATCCACCCCACTTCACGAAGTTTCCCAATTCGATGTCTCAAAGAAATAAGGCACGAAGTAGCAAGAACTTATGAAGCCAAAGTTCCGGAGCCCCGAAGTTCTCAAGGCTCTAGATAAGCACCTATCTGATAGCATTGGGTCATAGCCTGTGGTCACATGCATTGAGGGATGGGGAAAAAGGGCTAGTTCCCAAAAATTGTGTTAAAGAAGGGAAAAGGGGTTAGGAAGGAAGCACGAGGGTTTCATCTAGTTCAAACCTGCATCAAAGGTACTGAAGACCTGGGAACTTTTTGATAGGTTCCAGCAAAGATATCAGAGCCATTATCTCAGATAAAAGAGATCAACTGCACAAGGAATGCATCAGATAAAAAGAACAAGTTTTAAAGAATCATAGTTTTTTGCTCAAAGCTCAGAATTGAGTAAGGAAGCAGTCATTGGAAAAATATAGGAAAGAGGATTCCATGTATTCATCCATATTTGAGGATTGAGCAAATTAGATCACAGGAAGTCAGAGAGTATATTTTTGGTGACCATAAAAGGAAAAGTTGTGCATATAATACCAAAATTGTATATCGTGGTTCTAACTAGCAAAAATTGTTGTACGTCCGATTTTAGATGTAATGGTTACATTTAAAAAACAAATGCTAGATAAATTTGGGTTGCATTACAATCATCTTAACAAAAAGTGGTTATACATTCCACCTTATTAGCTCTCAAAATATAATACAATCTAAAATAAAATATCTAACAAAGATATTGAGCATCTACTGAGATTTCTTTCGCTTGTTGGTGATTCATTCATCCTCTATTTTCTCGTGGATGTAATTGGTTTTTGTTGATCCTTGAATTGTGCAGGTAGATCCAATAATGCAATAAAAAACTTGGATGGTTCAGTATTTTCATTTAATTCAAATGAAAAAGCCTTTTATGTGCCAATGGTAGATTTCCTTGAATATTAACAACTGCCTATTGTGTGATTTGATGTTGTAAAATCGGTTTCACCAGAAGATCATTTATCATTTGTAAATCAACATGATTTATCTGTAGTATAGAATTTTGTACACTCTCTCTATTTTTCTTTAGATCTTATTTACTCTTTTGATCTCAACTTGTCCAAGTGTATCATGAATACTACTGACATCAATTTATTCCATTTCCATATCTACAGCTGAAAGAAAATCAATACAAGCCTATTTTTCCTCTCTAGATAACCTTTTACTTTCTTGAATATTGTTCTCCTAGACCTTTAAATCCATTTCTCCTTTTATATGCTCAAATTGTAAAAAAGGGGCAATTCTAGGCACATTGATCTTTTGCCTCCACACTATAAATTCTTGGAATTTGGATCTGGCCATCAAATATTCCCTCTCTTTTTCATAAATATTCTTCAAAGAATTATTTATTACCTGATAATGTATTTGAATGGCATCCAAACTTTCATACAGATCCTTCTGGACAATCTGCAACTTTTCATTCACCACTGATGCTTATTTCTTGAAGGTAGAAATATCAATTGTTGTTCTCTTGATTGTGATTATTTGAGCCTACAATTGATTTATTAATGTATCTCACTGGGAGAGAATATTATTACTCAAGTGATGATTTTGAACACTCGATTTCATTTTATCATCTAATTGCTTAATCTGTTGTTCAAAACCCTATCTAGCTTGATTCATATAAAAATTGATTCTTTCTCTAGTAGTAACTTCCATATGTTTCATATCATTATGCAATTGTTCAATCAAAACATTATTTTCGTCAAGTTTTTTTCTCAAATTATCCACTGACCACAAGTTAGCAGTTGCAAAATCTCCCAATGAATCTGCAACTTCTTTTATGAATTCAAGGTCACTTTGTCCCTATCCATCATATCTCATTCTTTGTTTTTTGGTAATTCCTCCCTCGTGTCAATATTATCTTTGTATGATAGCCTTACTTTTCTTGTTGAAAAACATATTTGATGAAGGCATATCTTCAAGTTCAATAGGTGTCAAGTCATCTATATTGATAACCTCTAAACAAGGTAAATCAAAACTTGTTGCTAAGGTAGTCAAAGATTGTATGGGAGAAATAAGTGTAGTAGAGTCTCCTTTATTTGTGACATCTTTCACTGGAGTTTCAGTGTTTGACAATGACAGAGGAAAATTGTGTCGATGCTTTATAAAATACTCAAATGATGCTAATAATTCTTGATCACTTTTACTTGGTATGGATATTCCTGTAATTATTGCATTCTTGGACAATGTTTCTAGTGTCTTTTGCACTTATTTAGTTTTTTCTTTGGGAAAGTCATTTTTCTTGAGCTCTACTTAGTTTTCCACATGTGAAGTTGGATTAAGCCTTTGTTCTTCCTGCATTATTTTAGGTAGATTGTTCCTTTTTTTCTTTTGAAAATCGAGGAAACCTCACTGTTGGTCTTGAGGAAGACTTTGAAATATGGATACAACCTCATCATATGATCTAACTCTTATGAAAACTTCATAATAGGGTGAATCTTCATGGATGTATCTCCTCATGTTGAATTGAGCTAAATGATTTTCTACCACCCTATGTGGATCATTCCTTTTGAATTCAATGTCAACCAATTTAATATATTCTAAGGCCGAAGCCTCCACCTTAGCATGTCCAAAGTCAAATAATGAGAATACGCCAACCTATATGGGAAAGGTTGGACAAATTATTTTCTGTGTGGCCTTCATATCTTTGGTAATTCCTATTGAAACTATCTGATGGGATACTTCTCTGCAAACAAGTCAGTCTCGTAGGAATCTGGGAAGAGCACATGGAGATGCAAAGCAACCTAAAACTCTGATGTAATATAATATTTCCTCATTGTAACAATCTGCAATGGCACCTAAATTCCCAATAATTTGTTCTGAAACTCTCGGGGGAGGATGACCATAGACAATTTCATGAATTGGAATGACCACATTAGGTCAAATCTCATAAACATAATCATTTTCATTTTCCTCCAATAATTTAGAATGTTAGAAATGTATGGCCTTAGTAACAATTGGAGTCCAACTCCAATTCATAAGAGGAAATAAGGTTTTGAAACAAATTGCATCCATAATATATGAAAACATATAGAAAGGAGCATGTTCTCCTTTAGACTTTCGAGTTTTGTAATCCCCGATTTGTTTAGCTAGGTTATGTAACGACATTTTTCCCCAATCAAAAGCATAACCCTCAACAACGTCATGAATTATAGGAACCCAATCTATAGTAAAATGCGTAGGATTTTTCTCTCCAAGCATTCTACAAAGCATAATGGAAATACACAAAATATGGGCATCAGAAGAGGCTGTAGAATATATACCCTGGCTATCAGTTTTGAATTTATTTTTATTTCCCCACTAGGATTTCACTATATCATGAACAGTTCTGCCATATTTTGTGCATTCATCATCCTAAAACTTCATTATAAATGATGTGTTGTAAGTATATTTTGGTTTGGGGGTTAATATGTACATTACTTGAATGTCCTTGGATCAGAAAGAGCAGACAATGGTCTTTTGGTGATTGTAAATCGAGATATCCACATGATCTAAGGACCAACTTAACATATCAATATATGCCATTAATTTCGTCTGAGATGCAACTTTGTGAAGTTTTGACTTAGCCACCTGACTTAGCTTGGATGCAAATGACTCATTTCCTTCTCCAGTTGAATCATCAAAACGGAGAGAGATTTCTTGCTCTAAAATTCCGTAAACTTGCTTCCATGTTTTAATGACATCCGTGAGTCGAGCTGTAATATCTGAAAGAATGTTTGCATTTGGGTTTGGATCCTCAGTAAATGAATCTTGATTCTTTCTTTCTTTACACGGTATCGTGATTTTCAAATATCGATGTTGACCTTCTTGTGAGAAGTAAAAATATATGAGTTCAAACTACTGAATGAGAAATTTCTGGATGTTAATGGAAAAATTCTATGAAGTTCGAAATATCTTTATTTAAAGAAATGTTAATCACTAATTATCTTCTAATTAATCTATTGAGAGTATAATCATACTAAATCTGTCAAATTTATTACCTAACGGCTACAAGATATTTCCCAATCTATTACCCTAGCCACATTAAATACACCTTTTAATGATCGTAATAAAGATAAGGTATTTCAACGGTTTATCATTCGGGAGTTTTGAATGTGTAATAATAGATATCTCCCGAAGGCCGAATTCAAAAAACAATTATTCAACCTTTAATTTTTGTTTTGTTTTAATTGATCACGGCTTAAGTATAGTTTAACCTTAAGTTCTTCGGAACTCCACGACTTCGGAGCTTCATGAGTTTGTATTAGAGGTGAATAGAGTTTCCTTGAAGTTTGAATTCACGAAGTGATTACTTACCTTTAATCACACCTACCTAAACATTCTTAGCTCATTAATCTTTAGTGATTTATTATTACGATCATTCGAGCGCTTTGGCACTTCGACGCTCCGACACTCCGACACTTGTTTGAATTTGTTCTTGATTGATCTCCTAGAGGACAATCTCCCGGAGTGATGTGGCAGTAATGAAATCACCGTTGATGACATGTCATAAAAGTGAGTGACATGTGTCACCTGAAATCATGCCAATGATGTGATTACGATGCCCAAAAATGATTTCCACGTGTCGGCACAAGTAAAGATTGACAAGTAGCATATGATGCATCGGTTGATTTATTTTAAAATATTTTTGTGGGAATTTGTGTCTCCAAGACTTCGGATATTCGTGAATTCGGTATTTTTTAGGTCTTTGAACACTTTGAGCTTGATCTCCCAAATAGCGAAGTCCCAAAGAGAACTTCGTACTTCCCTTTTGCTTAAACCTTTTGCAATTCTAGAAATCCGAACTCGTGGGAACCGTCAATCCAGATGACTGTTAATTTTTTAATGGTTGGTATTCAATTCTCCATGCCAAGATGTAATGGAAACATATTTTATTCTAAGAAATGATATTCCTAAGTTTTTCAAAATTTATTTTGAAAAGACCAAAACAAAACACGACTTCAAAATTTGATTTTTATTTGAAAATTTCTATAGTGTTCTAACATGAGGCTAGCTGGATCAAAACCAACAACTTCAACATCATCAAAATTGGCTTTATTGTTAATACAATGGGAAGAGATAGTGAATTCATTATGGACGTACGTTGATGCATATTAGATGGCTTCCCTAGAATGGTTGAAGCTGAATTCAATTGGACTATTCAACTTATTAGCTATTCACATGGGATGGGGAATACCATACCAAAGTCAATTGATTGTAAAACTAAACAAAATAATGTCATGTTAAAATTAATGTGATGTAAAAATAAACAGGAAACTCATGCTAAACCAAATTCACCATAAAAATAAACGTAAAAACCCCATGCCAAAAACAATTAATCATAAAATAACAACATAATCCTTTGTTGAAATTAATGCACCATACAAACAATTTAGTGAACATGTTAGTCTAACACCACCATGACATCAATAGTGATTCATGGGTTGAGAGACAATATATCTTTTGATAAAGCATATCATCCATCATACCTATGTGACTTAATTTTTCATTTAATGACTATGCACATAATTTTGTTTCCATATTTCTTATCCACTCCTAGTAGTTATCAAGTTTGGAGAATAATAGTCATTCCATTACGAGACTATAAACTAATCCTATTAAATATTGGTTCGTGTTCTTTATTTGGTAGAGGAGACTTGTTGGTATTGGAAAAATTCTCTTCCTCAATTATGAAGGTTTACCTAAAGAAAAGGCACAATTAAAGTTTATTTTCATTTTGAATAATAAACCCTATCCCAACTGTTAGCCCAACTATTATTAATGATTTTATGATATCAAATCAAAATGTAGAATATAATTTGTAGAAATAAAATTATAATCTAAATGCACATAGTTATAATATAAAAACTATAAAATGTTATTAAATTAAAATAAAATAATACAAATAATCATAAAAAATAAAATAGTTTATTATTAACTAATTGCAAAATTTTAAAATAAATAATAAGAAATCAAGAGGAAACAATGATTTAAACTCAAAGTGGCAGTTCCATAACCAATTCTTATCCCCACAATTTAAAATAAAAGTAAAAACATACCATTAGTACATATGATTAGTCCATAGTAAATATCTCTACCACAGGAAAGCAAAGAGAAACCCCAACAATGACATACACTAGAATTGATTTCAATAAACAAAGTGGAGAATAGGCTTTTCAATTCCAAAATGTAATGTAGTTTACATGCCAAAATTCCTTTTCACTTTGCTGTTCATGATATTTATGAAAAAGAGAGAAAAGAAAAGCTAAAATGCTTCATCTACTTTACTCTTGGTGTTGTATGTTTATCTTTAGGGGATTTGTCCGATAGATATTAGTTTATTTAAATTAGAATTTGCCAAGATTAAAAAAATTCCTAAGTTCATGCTCAAGTTAATATTCATGTTACTCTATTGTTAATTCATAAACTGATAATTCACTCTCAAATTTAGTTAGCCTTTTGTTTAGCTTAGGCATAAAAGAGTTTATCAAGTTAATATTCTATGTCATGATTGTAATATAATCTTTTAGCTTCTCCTTGGTAGAAAAAGATCTTTTCCATTGCTAGCCTTCAGATTTATGATGTTGTTCTAAATTTCTTGTGACCTTTTTTAGGATCAAGAATGGATTGTTTTCTCCAAAGGATGGAAACCAACATTTTGGCAATTAATTTTACTAACTGCTAAACTTGATGTAATTATGCAAATAAGTCATTTACTTCTTACTTCTCTCAGTAGCTACTCTATTGTTAACTCATAAACTGATAATTCACTCTCCAATTTAGTTAGTCGTTTGTTTAGCTTAGCCATAAAATAGTTTATCAAGTTGATATTCCATGTCATGATTGTAATATAATCCTTTAGCTTCTCCTTGGCGGAAAAAGATCTTTTCCATGGCTAGCCTTCAGATTTCTGATGTTGCTCTAATGCTCTTGTGACTTCTTTTAGGATCAAGAATGAATTGTTTTCTCCAAAGGATGGAAACCAACATTTTTGGCAATTGATTCTACTAGCTGCTAAACTTGATGTAATTATTCAAATGAGTCATTTACTTCTCTCACTAGCATAAGTCATTTACTTCTCTCACTAGCTAGCTTGTTGCTTGATGTTTCTAGCTACTATGTCCTACATTATTTAGTAGGATATCCTATTTACTCATCTCGGGGATTTTTGTTGGTGAATTTATATGATCTCTTTGCCATCGTTTTACCTAGTCAAAGCATGCTTCTATGTACCTTTGAGATTCTTTCCATTCTTCAACATTGTTAGTCAACTGAAGATCTTGTAATTTTTCATAAAAACGTTATTTGAACTAAATTAACAATTGAACCCTGCCTGCATTCTATCTCAGGAAACATTCATCTGACGTAATCTTTTGTTTGAAGAAGCATTCTAGCTCTGCCTGCATTCCATCTCAGGAAACAATTAACAATTGAACCCTGCATTCTATCTCAGGAAACAATTAACAATTGAACCCTGCATTCTATCTGAGGCAACAATTCACAATTAGAGCCATTAACCAGACACGAGCAAGATTTCATGGAGAGAAAAATGAAAACTGTTATCCAAAATATCACCTTTGGCTTTACGGGAACCAATGCGCATAAATCAGAGAATAAATCAGTCAGCTGTTCTCGCCTCTTGCCTTCCGCCACAACATGGTGGATAGCAAGCTTGTCATAAGGATTGCTAAAGGCCATGCTCCAATTGGCAGAATTATTGGTATAGCTTAATAATCGAGGAATTTTATGGTTATTGGTGTCATTCAAATAAACGGATACACCGCTTCTGTAAAGACGATTATCTTTTGGGCTTAAAGGAACGTGTAGATGAATCTGTTTCGCGCATTTAACAGCCTCATCTACCACGTTTCTGCAAGCCCAAAAAATACTCGGTGTATCTATTTTCTCAATGACATCAATAACCACAAAATTCCTCGATCATTAACGTAAACCGATAATTCTGCCAATTGGACCATGGCGTTTAGCAATAATTACGACAACCTTGCTATCCACCATGCTGTAGGGCAGCAATGTAAGTAGCTCAGCAAATTCCAATAGCAGGGAAGATGATTTACAAATGGGCAAAGCGTCAGTGACTACGATATTGCTAATCATCAAATACCCACCGAAAATCAACTCCTATAAAAGATAGATAAGCCTGTCACTGCAATTGTTTATGAACGGAAGCTTTATTATGAGAAATACAAATACTTGATTTCCAAAGATATGCAGAGTCGGTCAATATAGAATGTTCCTCAGAACAGAGAAACACAGTTGCACATTATTCTGCGGAATGTTGTGGTTCGAGTTTATAAAGAGCAGATACACTATAAAGGGATATGATCGCCGCAATTGTAATAACAATTTTACAGTAACTTCTCAATTGCGACTTTCCAGGCTTGGCCATCGCTTATCCGCACACGGGCTTGGAATTTCAGTGACCTAACATAGCACAGGAAAAGGTTAAAAAATTTTATTACCTTACATTTTACAGTGAAGGCATTTTTATTACCTTACATTTTTTATTGCATCTCATTTTAAGCGTTGCAGGAATTCACTACATATCACTTTTGGTGAGACAGTGAAGACATTTTTATCAACTGTTTATGGATTTTTTTAAACAATGAAGTCATTTTTATTGGCATTTCATGAAAAAAAAAATCACAAAGTTTATTTATATTTATTTTTATTGGCATTTCATAAAAAAAAAATTATTTATTTTTTCAATAAATTGAATTTGATTGAAGAAGATAATATTCTTTCCAACCATTGAAACTAAAACTAATTGACTTAAAAAAACTTATCAAACTAATGAATTCAAAGTTTTACAATACAAATGAATTCAAAGTTTTACAATAGAGGCTCAACAACTCTAACAACTCTATTGTTTAGACATAAAACAGCAACTCATTCATTCTTTTATACATGATTTACTGGTTTTCAAAAACAATGTTGTTTGAATCAGCTGAAGCCTTGAATGCCATCAGTCCATCAGAGTCAAATTTTTATTGTGCTTGAAAAGCTCCGGAGAAAGAAAATGATATTAACAATAATATCATACATGGTCACAAATCCACTAACTGCAGAGATGAACACTTTCCATTCTACTGCCGTTTCAATTCCACGGACGTATACCTGTTGTAATGATGCATGCACAGTCAGAATTCCACCAACTACAGGACAAGAAGTCAGAAATCCACTAAGATGAACACTTTCCATTCGGGACAACAACATGAATCACGACAGTTCCATGGACAAGAAGTCAGAAATCCAGAAATCCACCAACTACAGGACATGAATTCCACCAACTGCAGGACATCAATCACCATTCCACGGACGACAACCGACTCTCTTTATATAGGGAGAGAGTACTTGCGAAATGAAGTGACTCCACATTCAAGTTATAAGTTTTGGGGATTACAGTAGGGGTCTCGAATTCACTAAAAGGTACTTCTTTTCAAGTTCCTGTCAGCAGGTTATCGATGTCAGGTTGGAAGATTGTAAACCAAGTAAACAGGAAAGGTTAAACCTTCGAGTTAGAAAAAAGGAGTTATGTGTACACCGAAACAGTAACTTGGAAATATCAAATATGGGTAGAATTGGGAATTATATAAATATTAAAAAAATTCAATGGTTTTCAATGATTTTATTTTTTCAAATGGTAAAATGGTTTGGAGATATCTTGAGTGAAAAATTACCATCTTTAAGTGTTTGGACTTCCATAAATTTGATTAAGATTTAACTTCTCTAGATGCTTAAAAGATACTCAGTTAAAATAGAAATACGAATACCATAAGACACTACCAAGATCTATAACCACTCTAGCAAAAATAATTGTTTTATACATGTAAGTCAAAATTGTTTAATATTAACTTTTCAAATGGTAAAATGGTTTGGAGAGATCTTGAGTGAAAAATTACAATTTTTAAGTGTTTGGACTTCCATAAATTTGATTAAGATTTAACTTCTCTAGATGCTTAAAAGATACTCAGTTAAAATAGAAATACGAATACCATAAGACACTACCAAGATCTATAACCACTCTAGCAAAAATAATTGTTTTATACATGTAAGTCAAAATTGTTTGATATTAACTTTTCACTAGATTGTGAGTGAATCCTAACACTATGTAACTTAATAGAATGTCAGTTTGGGGTTGTATTTTCAATTGTAATTTAATAGAATGTCAGTTTGGGGTTGTATTCCCAATTTGCCCTTATATTTATTATATTTATGGTATTTAACAATTTTTGAGGATATTGGAAATGTTTTGGACACTTATATATAATCAAATCTTGAGACAGTTGTAGTTAGCTTATGCACACATGCATACAATTGTGTTGACATTGACCTTAGTGTTTTTAGAACATTGAGGTGTATATGTCCTCTTCTAGGATATTTACAAGCTACTTGGCTCCATGCTCAAGCTCATCCTCTTGGGAAGAAAAGATCCAAATCAAAACCAAAGAACTAAAATTTTCTTGACGAATCAAATTCAATCACCACCCACAAGTGCCAATTGAGAAATCCATTCCTTTCTCAAATAAAGAATTTGTTTTTTTAATAAATATGATCTTCTACTTTTAGACTCACATAGTTACTATAACTCATTAGAAAAATATTTTATAAAGAGAAAGAAATGAAATATAAAGAAAAAAATATCTATAATCAAACTAATATGCACATGTATTTTACTTCAAGTAAAAAAATCTAATATTAAATAAGAAATATGCAAAAGAGTTTTAATTATTCATGTCAAAAGATGTATGGTCTCATTAGATGTCATAGAGAACCCACTACACTCTTACTACTCTAAAGAGATCTAACAAATTAAGTCATTTCTTATTAAAATTGGATATCATATTTAAATGAGAAATTGCTTTGTCTTATAGAGATCCCACTACACTCTTACTGTTTGTCTAAAAAAATCTAACAAATTAAGTGACTTCATATTAAAATTGGATGTCATATTTAAATGGAAAATTTCTTTGTCTTATAAAGATCCCGCTACACTCGTGGATGTCATATTTAAATGGATTTTTTTTTTGTCTTATAGAAATCACTCTACACCCTTACTACTTGTCTAAAGAGATCTTACAAATCAAGTCACTTCATATTAGAATTGGATGTTATATTTAATTGGATGTTATATTTAAATGGGAAATTTCTTTGTCTTGTATTGAAATGAAGAAACTTAAATGCTTTGTATTCCCATCGAATGAAACAACTTTCACTTGTTGAGGTTTAGATATATCAACTTATTAAAATAATTTTCTATTTTTTTTCTTTTCCCTTCTTTTCCATTATCTCATCATTAAAATGAAATGGGCAACTTCCAACATATATTGTCAATTAGTTTAGTTGATGTACATAATAAGATTAATCTCCATTATCTCATCATTACTTCCAACATATAGTGTCATTTAGTTTAGTTGATGTACATAATAATATTCATCAATTATAATAATGCATATTTTTAGGAAATCTTTCCAACGCTCATAAAACAAAATTTATAGAAATCAATGACACTGAGCCCGAAGCCTTTAGTGTAATTAATCATTTCTATGTTTTTTTGTTATTATTCAAAGCCTTGGATAAACAAAATGTAATGATTAAGAAAGAAACCAATATGGCTGGAAATTTGTATATTTTCATTGAACCACAATTTATAATTTGAAATTTAGACCATCATTAACCATCATCCTCAATTACCTTCAACAATGCCTTATTCATTAGTTCCTACCCATGAATTGACACACTTATGAAGCGCTCGATCTTAACCCAAAAACACCTCTATTTAGGGTCTTTGAAATCCCCTCTTAAGCCGCCAATCTAGTTCAAAATTTTAATAAATGTTGGAGAGAGGTCTTAAAAGTTAGGAATCGTTATCTCTTTTGGGAGGATTTTTTGGAACTTCAAGTTGTAAGGAATGCAATCCCTTTATATCTTCCATGTTAAGAGGAAAACTTGATTCCAATGAATTCATCATTAAATCTTATATCCAATGACATGTATTTTTTTTACTTTCTTATTTAAATTAATATTTTATTTATTTTGTTTTAAAACTTATTGATAGATTTTTATCTCCAAATTGTAAAGGTCCTAAGAGAAAAATCAATACTGTAAAAATTACATAACCAAAATATTAGAAAAGAGAAAAATCAATAATGTAAAAATTACATAACAAAAATGTTAGAAAAAGATATTTGAGACACATGTATGCTTACTCTTGAAAATTGTATTTTGTTTACATAAATGAGAGAAAAAAATTGTTTCAAAGAAAATGTCTTAATTCAAACATTAATTAGACAACTTTGAAAAATAATGAAAAATGTAATTAATAAAAATAAAAATAAGAAATAAAAAATGTAAGATAAAATTCCTTTACTTATTTTTTTCTAAAATTACAAAGACAAATATATAATAATTGTTTTTACACATTTAATGGAATTATTAACTTTTGAAAATGTATCATTAAAAAAAAATAATTCCTTACAAATTATCTTTTTATTATAAAAAAAATTTAGAAAACTTATATGATTTTAGAGGGATTTCATTTAAAATATATAAAAATAAAATAAAATGGTACTACCACATTTAAAAATATATAATAATTGTTTTTGACACATTTAATGGAATTATTAACTTTTGAAAATATATCATTAAAAAAAAAAAATTCCTTACAAATTATCTTTTTATTAGAAATTTTTTTTTTAGAAAACTTATATGATTTTAGAGGGATTTCATTTAAAATATATAAAAATAAAATAAAATGGTACTACCACATTTAAATAGAAAGTGAAATACACCTTCATTGATTCACCCTTGTATGGGGTTGAGATTCTCATAAAGAGGCTTATGCACTATAATATCAACAAATAATATTTGAATGAGAATATAAGCATGTTGTCTTTTTTTCCATGAAAAAATTTTCTCAAATTTATAAAGGGTATAAATTCATTTACATAAAATAGCCTCAGTCGGAGAAATATATGTTGTCTAAACAAATAAAAGGTCCAATACAATACCTTGTCCATAGAGACGAACAAAAGAGGGGAGATTACCGAGAGGAGATCACTCCAAGCAGGGGGAAAGATGGAACTAGATAGCTAAAAACCATGCTGAAAAATATCAAAACTAGATGAGGGCAGTTATCCTTCGAAAAGATAATAAAAGGAGGTTGGGCTCTCTAATCCTTTATCGCAATGATGAACCGAGAGACTACCAACCACGCCACTTAGTGCCCTCTTAGAAAGATCATCCACTGCTGAATTATGAATTCTGGGAATATGGCGGAAAAGTATGTCGGAGAAGTTGTTGGACAACTTCAACGTTTTTTGTTTCTAGCCTTCAATGTGGACTGAATGGAGCTTACCGTTTTGATTAATCCAATCTATTATAATTTTTGAGTCTCCTAAAACAAGAATGTGGTTTAAAGACCAAAACGTAGCAAGGGAAAGAGAAACCCATAAGCCCAGGAGCTCGGCTTTGTTTTTAGTTCCCGCTCCACAGTTTAAAAACCAGTTTGTTGTCATTGTCTGGTGAGATTTGAAAGTGCCTCCTGCCCCACAATAGAGGCCATTGGATTGAGCAACACCATCAAAACAAACTAGAGTAGTGCCATCCGTCAGCTGATAATCACAAACCTTGACTTGAAGCGACTTTATGGAGGTCGGCTGCCAAAGGAGATTGGAAAGGATTCTGTGGAGAACCGTTTGACAGGATGGAGGCTGACCCTAAAAAATTACCTGATTCTTCTCTATCCACATCCACCAGCAAACAAGGGCAGCCGTAGAAAGTGGAGACGATCTATTCTTTCACCAAGTAGCAAAACACTCGGTAATGGAGTCGCCCTTCCAATTGATCGATAGAGAAAAATGTTGTAACAAGCACGTCCAAATAAATACAGTGAAGTTGCATCGGATCAGTAGGTGATTTATATCTTTCGTGGCTAAATAGCACAGGGGGCAGCGGCCGGGACCCTGCCAGCCTCTTTTTTGGAGCGCCTCCCAAGTGAGCGGTCTCTCCTTAATACACAGCCAAACAAAAAATTTAATCTTTAGTGGAATGGACCACTTCCAGATAGAAAGAAGCCATGGGATCTCTTCAATACAATCAACAGTTTGGTGGAGAGCCGCATAGGCGTTTCTAATAGTCAAGAATCCCGATTCATCACCCCCGGCCCACAGTAGAGTGTCAAGAGTGTCATTGAGCGAGATTCCGGTAGATTTCAATGCAGTAGTGTAAGTATCCAATTCCCTTGTGATTGGTCTTGGAAGATGGAGATCGCTACTAGAGATCCAGAGGTCGGGGAGAAACTGTGTGTTTACTGCCACTTTAACCTGCGCCAAACACCTGAGGTTTGAAAGAGAGAGTTGTGATCTAAGAGGGGGCGAGAGGATGGATAGGTTCTCCAATCCTAGGATTTTATCCCTCCCGAGTAAGATCTTGATACCTGTACTGGGCTTCCAAAGAAGCCAATGAAGAACCACTGGAGAGGCGGTGGTCAGTCCCTTCCAAAAGGGGGAAGCCCGTTTCATCTCAAGAGAGGGCTTTCGCAACCAATGAAGGAGAGGAAGGGAGACAAGATACTTATCTGAAATGATTCGATGCCAAATGCTACTATGGGTACCCACTCTCCAGAAACAGCAGGCCAGAAGAGCCGAGTTGAAAAAAGACAAGTTCTTTAGCCCCCAACCCCCTGCCTTTCGGGGTCTAAAAAGGGACTGCGAGCTGCAAAGGTGAAAACGATGATTATCAGCATGATCATTCCAAAGGAAATTGCAAGCGAGTCTTCAAAGTAAAATAATAATTTTATTTGGAGTACGCTCAAGAGTCATCCTAGTAGACAGCCAGCCCCTCAAGCATAGATTTGACTAAGATGAAACACCCTCCCACGGAAGGCCACTTATTGCACCAAAAGCTAATCTTCCTTTCGAAAATAGCCACGAGCCATCTCCAATCTGCAGGGGTGGAGGATCTCGGCTTCAGCCTATAACCCAGGTAGCTGAAGCCATCTTTCAAATCAAGAAAAGTGAATGGAATGGAGCCTTTGAGAAGTAAGAGCTCTGCATCAGAAACTCCCCAATAATGGACCGAGGATTTTAAGGGGTTGATGGACAGTCACGAAACTGTGCAGAAGACATGAAGAACATCCAAAATAACAAGCCACTCTGCGAGCTCAGCTTTTGACATTAGGAGAATATCGTCGACAAACATGCGATGAATAATCTTAATGAGTCTAGAAAATTTTAAACAAGATATTTTGTGTTCGGCGATGGATTTTAAAAGGAGAAGGCTGAGACTTTCCATAATAAGTATGAAGAGGTAAGGAGAAAGTGGGCATCCCTGTCGGAGCCCCCTTTCACTTTTGAAGAAATTATTCGCCTCCCCATTAATTAGCACCACAAAATTTGCACTCGTGACACATGCCAGAATCCAATCAGTGAACTTGTCACCAAAACCCACAGCATGTAGGATTAGTCTCAAATAATCCTAGTCAATAATGTCAAAATCCTTTTTGAGGTCAATTTTCATGATCAAGGCCTTTAAATTTTTCTTTTTTATAGAGTGGATGCACTCGTGGGCAGCACCGATGGAATCTTGTATTCTCCTGAACCTTTTAGAAACCCGAGTTGTTCAGCTCAAAGGCTCCTTTCCAGAAATGGCTTCATGCGATTTGCGATGACTTTTGAAACCAATTTGTAAATAAGATTGCACAGGGATATTGGTTTGTAATCATTGAAAGAGACAACGTTGTTTTATTTGGGGATCAAAACCAGAAAGGTGGAGTTAATGCTCTTGGAAATCTTGCCTTTGATGCGTATGTCTTTGACCATCTGAAGGAGGTCTGATCCAACAAGTTCAAAAAAGTGGGAGAAGAACTCTGCCGTCCAGCCGTCAGGCCCCAGAATTCTCTCCTTTTTGAAATGTAACAATATATCCTTTATCTCCGGGAGGGTGACAGGCTTAAAGAGATCGGAGGCTTCAGAGTCTGAAACCAATCTTGGGTAAAGACTGGTTGTTGCAACCTTTTCATGAAGAAGATGATTCTTGTCTCCTTTGAAGAGATGCTTGAAAAAAGTGATCGCCTCAGCTTTGATATCCTCTTGGCCTCGGTGCATCTTATCACCATTGCTTTGGATAGACCAAATTTGTTTTTTGTTCCTGTTGAAACTAGCCAGATTATGAAAAAAATTCATATTGAAATCTCCCCATTTGAGCCAGGTCGCTCGGCTGCGAAGTCTCCAGGTCTTTTCCTCTTCTCTCAAAATGTGGTCTCTTCACCTCTCCAACTCTTTTAAGGAAATGGAGTTTTCTAAGGATAGAGAAGTTGCGGTTGATAGATGAATAAGATTTTTTATCTCCGAATCCAGGTTAATTAGAAGAGCCGCCTCCAATTTTTTCTTTAAAATGCTCCAGGACTTTGAACAGGATTTTAACTCCTTTAGTTTCCAATGTAAGCGCAGTTGTGGGTTACATTCAAGTTGAAATCGGGGGTCAGTCCAGATCGAATGGACCAGATCAGAATAGTCGGCCGATGATAACCAGTGTTGATTGAACTTAAAGGGGGAAGCGATAAGCTGGAGGGGAAAGTTCAACTTTAAGAGGATGGGGGCATGGTTGGAGAAGTATGGATACTCCACCCACGAAGTTGGGAAGGTTGGGGATGACAAGAAGTTTCCAGAGATTAAGAAACGATCTAGTCTTTGGCTATGGCCTTGTCCCCGGAATGCCCATTACGCCATGTGGGGACAATATTGTTCGGTAAAACATCAATGAGGTTCAAGGACGAGAAGAGGTATCTGTAAAAAGCACCTCCTGAATCGGGCAAGGAAATACCTCCCCAGTGTTCATCTGCAGAAAGCGTGATGTTTAAATCCCCTCCAAGAATGAGGTTGGGGATGGTGAGTAAGCCACTGTTTGCGAGACGCGACCAGAATTGCACTCTGTCCAGACAGGGGCCATATACGTTTAAGAACGCTATCTCTTGATTGGTAGCTAGGCACCGTCCCATCAACAGTATGCCTCCACAGGTAAGGAAGGGAACCAAGTCAAAAAAACCAGGATCCCAAGCCACCAACAATCCACTAGAGTTTCCGATGGAGCTAATGGCTGCAGAGACCCAAGAAGAGCGGAAAGAGTGCACAAAAGCTCTGGATTTTTTATCAGACAAGAGAGTCTCTTGGAGGAGAATGACGTTTGGTTTTGTGTTATCGAGCAGTTTACGGAAGGAGGTTGTCTTGAGTAATCCTCCGATTCCTCGCAAATTTAAAGAGAGCACAATCATTTAGAACGCGCTATGGCCTTCAATGCTCTAAGGGCCTTTCCAGTTTGTGTAAGGTCGGTAGATGCCGACTGATGGGGGATTTGCACTTCCTTCTTTTTTCTAGAGCTTCTGGTTTGTAGAGGGGATAACTCTACACCCAATCCTCGCGACCATGCAAAGGTTTTTTGATCTTTTGTTGTTTGTTGTGAAGAAGTGGCACCCGCCATCGAAGAGACTGGTATGAGTTCATTCCCCCAGTAAGTTTGTAGCTGTGCTGAGGAGTCCAGCAAGAAAGGGGTAGGGGTCACAGAGCTCAAAATAGACAGCAACGAATCCTCGCTTTCTAATAGCTAATTATAGCCCGGAAGAATAGTTGGAGACTCTAACGGTCCAGAGATAGGTGTAGGCATTTTGGGCTATCCACTCAGCTGTGGAGAAAAAGGTAGTTGCAAAGGGGGTAGGTGGATAGATGGGGGAGTGGAATCGGAGGCTGGGCAAGAGGGGGAGCCGAGCGAAGTGTACAGTGACGAGGATGGTTGTAACTTCTCTAAATTGGGAGGGGGGGAGATAGGAAGAGGGGTAGAGATCCAAAGAGATCGGTTAATGGAATCCCTTTCAACTGTAGTGAGTGAGTTAAAGAGAGAAGGACAGAGATGAAAGAATTTTGTCGTCAGGGGTTCAGGATGTCCAGGTAAGGGAGGGGATGGTGGGTCCAGGGGTGGAGCCGAGGACTCAAGCGAAGGGTCAACAACCATATAGTCCGGAGGGTTAAGGTGCAGGTCAACTTCTTCGGAGTGGAAGGACCAGGACTTACCCGGACAGTTTCGACGGAGATGACCAGTTTCTCGACAGTTGTTGTAGCGGAAAGGTATACCGAGGTAGTCCAGGGTCTGTAGAGACTTCCGACCTCTCCATTTGATCTCCAGATTCTCTGGCAGTCCAGCAGTGATGTCTATCTCAACCAGTACCCTTCCCATCTTCCTCGAGGAGCCCGAGAGAGAACCTAAGTTGAAAGAAATGAACTTTCCCAATGAGTCACCAATATCTCTGATAGCTTCTTTATTCCAAAAATGGAGAGGAAGACCTAGGAGAAGCACCCAATATGTATGTACTAAAAATAGTCTGTGTTCGGGTTGAATGCCATTCTCCAGCGCTTAAGCATGAGGTTGCTTCCCCCAAAGACCCATGGAAATGATAATAGCAAAGAGGCATCTTCAGGGGTTCTACAGAGGAAGCCGAGCCATCCTTTTTTAAAGTACATGACTTCTGGGCAGTAGCCTAAGAGTGGAGCCTAGTCATTCTTTAACCAGTCCTCGAGAGGAGGTGGGTTCAAAGATTTGTAGGAGATGCGACCTACCAGGGCACAAAGAGACATCTTACAGAGGTTTTCCAAGCCTACTCCGTCGCCTAGAACCAAACACTTTGTTTTTCTGTTAGACTTCCAAACCTTGCGACCAAGGGAAGCCACTCGGTGAGAGGATGGAGGGATCCTAGGGACCTCAGGCTCGGAGAAACTAGTTGAGAGGTTTGGGAGGGTCCTGTCAGAAAAAGGAGGAGAAGATCTCGGGAGAGGAGCACTAGTCAGAGTGGGGGGAGCCTGACATAGCTGGTGCAGCCGAGGGAGAGGCAGGGCAAGGGGAAAAAGGCTTGGGGGGGAGGGTCGGATTCCTTCTTTCTAGAGAATCCACTTGCTCGAAAAAGCCAACCTGCTTCCAGATAAGTTCATTAGAAGGATTCAGAATTGCATTGGTCATCGAGTCCATTAGAAAAAAAGAGAAAAACTGGGGACCGTTGAAGGCCCACTAGATCACAGGAGAAGGATAAAGCCGGTCAGTGGGAAGGTTTGTTGTTGGCTCAGGTCAAGATAGTGGAGTAGTCCCTATCTGGACTAGAAGAAAAAAAGGAAAGAAACAGTGATCATTACGGTTCAATAGAAGACAAAAACAACACAGTCAAGATACAACTTACTATCAGTGAGAAGAAGAAAGATCGGATCCCAGTCAGGTAGAGTCAAAAGCGTTAGAGGTGCACGACGGTTTGGTCAGGAGCCCTGTACTACCTTAAGGGTTGCCTGGGTCATCAACTTCGATTCTAGGGATGCCTGGATCTATGGATGTCTGGTTCGCCTAGTTCGCCATGGTTTTCCTCCCTTTCCAACCTCGCCATGGTAACCAAGAGGTCACACTCATATATTTTAAGCATGTTGTCTTATCTTTATTGGTTCACCCATGTATGGGGCTGAGAGTCTCATAAAGAGGTTTATGCACAATAATATCATCAAATAATATTTGAATGAGAATATAAGCATGTTGTTTTATCTTTAAGATATATATCTTAGCTTAAGCATATATATTTAGAAAAGGTTTATTTGATGAAAATATTCCCTACTCGTATAGAAGTTTGACCAAACTCAAGTTTTTGGGTTGAAAATAATCATACAGAGCTTATTCCTTTAGAGCCATAATATAAGTTTTACCAGACACAAGTTTTTTGGGTTGAAAATAATCATATAGAGCGTATTCTTTTAGAGTCATAAAAGCTCTCCATGATGTAGACATTGTTATTAAAATGTTATAAGTTGGGTTAAATTTATTCAGATATAAGAACTCTTTATAGGTTGAAAAACAACCAAATAAACCTTAACAAGATACATATGAGAAACAACCAAACAAACTTTAAAAAGATATTTTCAGTAAATACGTTTCTCTATATTAACGAAAACATATAAGAATGCAAATGCCATTAATGATAAATAATGGGAAATATGAATTCTCTCATCTCTCTAGATCAAGTTCCCCTCCTTTACTCTTGTCTCGAACTATCACTAATGTTAATGTTATTAAGATGCTACCTCTCAATGCACTCAAAAAATAATAAAAAAGTAGTATGTATCCCACACTAAAAACAATGTGGGGAACATTAAATAAAACAACCCATGATAAAATAAATGCTATGTAAATATAAACAAAAAAACCCCACGCTAAAATTGATGCACCATAAAAGTAAATAGAATTTTTTTAGAACTAGAAGCAACGATTGGAAAATCAATGGTAGATACAAAGCTAGAACCTATTCTAGGTGTTGTTCTTGAGATTTACTCAAGGTTCATAGAATAATGTGAGGCATCCAAAATTTAAAATAATTTTTTTTATAGTGTTTTTTTACCTTTAGTTTTAAGATGAAACTTTAAATGAGTTTAATGATTAGAAAATACACAGGCAATATCTCTTTCTTTGAGTATTTTATAAATATTGAGTATATGAAAAGTAGAATTGAGTAACAAAAACTGTCAAATCAAATTAAAGTAAGGTATCCAATACTGATAAATCTTACCTTATCCTCAATAGAAGAATTATGAAGGATGGGTCTTTAAAAGATGAAATGAAATGAGAAGATTCACACAGATATATGTCTTGTTTTATTCACAGTAATAAAAAAAGAAAAGTTGTAGTTGAACAAACTTTCAATTATATGGACCACAGTAGATGTGTTACTAAATTGCAGTCTTTCAATTTTTAAGAGCCATAGAGTTAAGAGAATAAGATTACGAAATGACAATACAAAGAAAGCACATAACTCATGGAAATGAAATGTAGAATCTATGTCTTCTCTTTCAAATTGGCATTAAGAAGGTTCTCTTTTACCTTCGGCCAGAAGAAGCCCTAAATACGTCTTTAATATGTTTATTTATACAAAAATCGTCTTAACCAAAAGTGGTTAGACATTCCACATTCTTATCTCTCAAAATATAATACAATCTAAACTAAAAGATATAACAAATATATTGAGCATCTGCTGAGATTTTTTTCGGTTGCCGATGATTCATTCATCCTGTATTTGCTCGTGGATGTACTTGGCTTTTTCTGATCCTTCAATTGTGCATGTAGATCAAATAATGCAATAACAAACTTGGAGGGTTCCATATTTGCATTTAATTAAAATGAAAAAGCCTTTTTGTGTACCAAAGGTAGATTTCCTTGAATTATAGCAACTGCCTGTTGTGTGATCTGATGTTGTAAACTTGTTTTCACCAGAAGATCATTTATCATTTGTAAATCAACATGATTTACCTATAGTATAGAATTTTGTACAATCTCTCTGTTTTTATTTAGATCTCCTCTACTCTTTTTGATCTCAACTTGTCCAAGTGTATCATGAATACAATTGACATCGAATTCTACCATTTCTAGATCTACAACTGAAAGAACATCAAGATAAGCCTAGTTTCCCTCTCTAGCTAAGCTTTTACTTTCTTCAATATTGTTCTCCAGGACCTTTAAAGCAATTTCTCCTTTTATATGCTCAAATTGTGAAAAGGGGGCAATTCTTGGTACATTGAGTTTTTTCCTCCACACTATAAATTCTTGGAATTTGGATCTGGACATAAAAGATTCCATCTTTTTTTCATAAATATTCTTCAAAGAATTATTGATTACCTGCTAATGTCTTTTAATGGCATCCAAACTTTCATACAGATCCTGCTAGAAAATAAGCAACTTCTCATTCACCTATGATGCTAGTTTCTTGAAGTATAAATATCAATTATTGTGCTCTCAATTGTGGTTATCCGAGCCTACAATTGATGTATTAATGTATCTCGCTAGGAGAGCATATTATTACTCAAGTCACTACTACATATGACCAAATTTGCCATGGTTTTTCATTGCTATTGCCAGACATATACGTCGCACTTTCCACGAAGCCAAACCATATTTTTCATGGAACTTTTTACATCGCTATATCCATGCACTAACATTATTCATGGAAACATCGACGAAATCAGGCCGCCAAGTTCATGGAAAGAAGAAGAGATGTATACCTTCTTGTGACGAACATGTGTTTCTATAGAGATGACAAAGTGCAGCAATAGCGACGATGTCCTGTGGCAGAGTAGAAAACCCACCAATGGCTTGCGATGCAGATGCCATATTTGCGACGAACATACATCGCTATAGCAATGAATTCTGTAGGTTTAAAAAAATTGATAGTTTTCTAGTCTCTGAAAACAATGATATGCTACAAAATCCTTACAATGATATGCTACATAAGTCCCCATATTCATGATACATAGAATCCTTAGTACTATACCTAATGAAGAATATGATTTATTGTTGATTCAAGCACAAATTTGATGTCTAGCACCAATCACTTATCCTACTTCAAGGACGGAGATTTTCAAAGAGGGATGATAGTGGTTGATAAGAGGCACTTATGAGCTTCTCTTTGTTTCGATAATAGGTTATATTATACTAAACAGGGCCAGCCACATGAAGGTGGAAGATCATATGGCCCCTTCCCCCACTCACATCACTCTCAATTCCCCATACCCAACAAACGATTTTTTTTATATAGAAAACATATATACATTCATGCATAACTAGGCTAGTCATCAAAACATATGAACATATAAACATTAAAGCATAATTTTGTAATTCGTATAAACAATGTTTCATACTAGCAACATCGATAAACATCCAAATACAAGTCATGAATTTATACATCTAGTTTTTCTTTGATTTATGTTTTTTTACATTCATAAAATTGACGATTGGGTATCATAATCATCCTTTGACACTGTATTTCTTGCACCCTATCCTTCTATGGTTTTTGTTTCCATGCACTCATATACCATACTTCTTGTACGTCGCTAAGAAGGGCGTGGAGGCAGATGTGCAAGGGTGTGAATTGAAACAATGAAAATGGTCATATCGATATGTTGAAATATAATTGAAGTAATTATTTAATTATTTTGATTAACATTACAATATTTCTCTTTACCTGTTTGTGTAGTTGTGACAGTTGGTGCGTTAATTTCTTGTCCACTTGGTTCCTCTCGTAGTTCACCCTCTTGAGCTACATGCTCTTCCATTTAAAGAAGATAATATATAAGTATAAGTCAAGAAATAAATATCTATAATCACAGTAATTATTTTTAATTCTAAAGCATACATACCGGAATGGGTACTCTGCTCCCCACTATCATTGGAAATGTGCTCCCTAGTATAAAGTGGTGTCTATTGAATACCGATAGATTCACTGTTGCGGCTACATTGTTGCTTGAAAAGAAACATAAATACTTAGTTAAGGGTGATATAATAAAATATGAATAGACTTTACAAGCATGTTACTGTGGTTTCCTTATTCATTTTATTTACCTGCATTTGCATGGCTGGGGAGATTGGAGTTTTCCCTAAGCTTGTTTGATATTCAATCACACTTTTAAAATAGTGCTTGTAACCAAGCTTTAGGTAATCCTCGATGAAAGAAGTATGGAACATATTTAACTACAATGCATAACACCATTAAAATTAACAATAACAAAAACAGATATTTGTTCGCTACTGTTAAATAAATATTCACCACAGTTAATCATTTAATTCTTACGATTCGGGATTTTAGTTTTCCATAGCCATATTGGCCTAGTTTATGCTGCCCATGCTTTGGAGATGTCAGGTAGCCTATATATGGAATTTTTTAAAAACATTAGATATTGGAATTGTTACTTAAAACAAGAAAGAAAAACATAAATGAGGATATTTCACTAAGAAGATGACATGTGTTGTACCTTGTTTTACCGAGTCGTGGATGTCTTCCTTGTTTTTTAAACAAGTTCTCCTTTTCATCCTCTATCAGAGCCTTACACTCTTTCTACGAAACCATGGGAGCTCTCTCATGCTTGAGGTCTAATTGCAATTTCTCCCTATATTGGGCCATGGTGTATTTTAAATTCTCGTCGGCTAACTTTGTAACCACTTTCTTGTTGAACGTATTTTCGAACAAGTTTACCATGTGGCCTATCAATACATATTTCTTTTCGCTATCTTGGGTATTCCACCGTGTGCGAATGGTGGGGCCAAACAACTCCAATGCTTTGTCATTCAAGTTTATGTAAAAAACATTGTTTCCTACAGAAACACGTTATCCATTAATTTATAATAATCTCAACAAATGTCCATTTCAATTTCATGATAAAAATGAATCAATTAATTAACAAATACCTGCAATATTTTGAATCTTGATCGGAACACATGCGTCATCCACCAGAAAGGTGAGATCTAGTGACCTGATGCTTTTAATTCGTGTTTCTCCATGACAACTTCCTCACCATATAGAATACGTTCATCTCCAAAGTCATGTGGAGTCCTAGGCTTTGGCTCATCATGTTCTGGCGTGTCATGTCGATCAACATCAATGTGTTCATCAATGGATTCGAGGGGAACCTCAAGAGGGTAAAAAGCCTCATTTGTACTTTTCTTTGTCAACTTTTTGTTGCATTAGACCATCACTGCTACCTATAGTAGTTGCAGGATCAACAAGTTCGCGGGGCACGGGGTTTAAAAACTCCTACAAACAGAAAAATTTACTTTATCAGATCATATAGAAAATATAAAACAAAAAAAACAGACATGAAATTGTCGTGGCTAATAAAAGTATGTGAAGATGCCACTCACCCCAAAATTAATTATTAGATTTTGTAGCTCTGCAATTCTTGCCCTGTCCTCCTGTGTCAGGGGTCTTTTGCGAAACAAAGCTAGATATTCTATGCTTTCCTTCTTCAAGGCCTTCACAATAGTTGCTATTGAGTTAGTGGAATAAAATATTTTGTCCTCAAGATGCTCATCGTCCAAATCGACTGTATTGGACTAAAAACATCAAACAATAAATGAAATTAAAATAATTTTAACATCATTTTTTTTTAGATATTGTAATCAAATTTAGTTATTATCAAGCACTAACAGTTACCTGATGGTGTTGTGCGGTCGGTGACTTCCCACGAACACCCTTATCTGATCTACTACGAGTGGGTGACTTCCCACGGTGACCATGCCACAATACCTTAATGAATAAAATTAATGAGATGGACTTTAACATCTGAGAAATTTAGTTAGTGTAGTCATAAGTTATTACTATATTTAACATTTTTTTGTTGAGGCATAGCAGGTGCTTTTCCATGGTCACCCTGGACAGATGTAGCATGTGATTTTCTATGGTCACCTTGGACAGATGTTGACACAATAAATCAATCAATAAAAGTTATGAAATTCACTTATAACAATAAAAAAATGAAATATTGGAGTAATATCATAAAATAAATAATGAAATTTCAGAAATTTAGTTGTTGTAGTCATAAGTTGTTACTATATTTAACATTTACCTGCTAAGGCACAACTGGTGTCTTTCCACGGTCACCCTGGACAGATGTAGTGTGTGATTTTCCACGGTCACCCTGGACAGATGTTGACACAATAAATTAATCAACAAAAGTTATGAAAGTAATTGTAACATTAAAAAAATGAAATATTCCAGTAATATCATAAAATGAATAATGAAAAATGAAATATATGCAGTAAAAAATTAAAATATTGCAGCGATAAATTATAACAATGATTGATCAAAGGTTGAGTTGAATGGTATGTAATATATTTACCTCCATAGCCACACCCCATCCATCTATTTGGTTTAAGTTGTAATCGATCAACAACTCTTCATGTGGAAGTATTGTTTTTGTTGCACATACAAATATACGATTTACTTCGCATCCCTCAAATATGCAATTCGGTTTCTTAGTTGTTGCCACTGGTCGTGTACTATTTATAAAGCTCGCAATGTTTCCAAAATCTTTTGGTCTTCCATGAATATACATAGTCTCCCCTTTATTTTGATTGTTATCTACTAGTTGTATATAATTTGCCGAAACTCTGTATCTCTGCATCCTTCGCGTATATCGAACCAACATCAACCAGTGATTGTATTTGTATAATGTTATGACATACTCCTTCAATTCAGTTACAATACCATAGTTGACGTTTATGCCATCCATAGAAAATAACCCCAATCCATGTAAGGATGAAGGAGCAATGCAATACATCCTCCCACTAATGAAGAAATTTGTGCCCACTTCAGGTAGCTCCTTAGGTACCCATCATTGCACTAGATGTCTATACCTCAAGGGAAACTCAATGTCACCTATTCTCTCAGCATCATAATTACATGACCCTCTATTGGAAATAAAAAATTGTATGCGTATACAAAATCTTTTCCTTACCTTTTTAGATCTAGTTGATCTAGAACTGGTAGATCTAGTACAACACATCTCACTTTCAATCTCTTTGAGTATATCTTGATCACCACTCAAGGAAGATAGATCCAAAAAATACCTATCTCGTGGTACCTACACTCGTTCAAACAAGAAGATAAGTTATCGTGCAAATATTTATATCAATTAAATATCAATATTTAATTATAATTTTTTATTTCCCTAACCCCTCTCCCTAACTATAAATAAGACCCTACCCCCTAACATTATATTACACTCACTCACACCTCTCTCTCCTGTTTGTTGCAGCTATCTCATTTTTTCTCCCTTGGTGATGGTGCGGCCTCTTCTTTGGACTATCTTCTCATATCTAAAGTATTTTTCTTAGACACCGTTTGGTTAGGAGCTACTTCTGGAAATTCTTGTTTGTAGGAGATGAGGGTCGGACTCCCTGGTGTGTTCCTTATCCTCTCCATTAGATGACAGACTTAAGAGAGCCATGGACCCAAGGGAAGGTGTCATGACCTCTCTTCTTGGCTTCCATAATAGTTTTTGAGGGCCACTGATAAAAAGAAATAGGTGTTGTAGCCTTTTCTATTAACTGTTGTTACATGTGTTCAAGCTCCTATGGATGTTTATCTTATTGCTAATGATCCAGTGGGTGTTCTCCTCTTGTTGTCCCCTGTGTTGGGGTGTTTATTCAATACTTCCTTCTTTTTAGTTATGGAGGGTTTGCTATGGACTATAGTTATGGAGGGTTTGTTATGGAGTGTAGTTATGGAGGGTTTGCTATGGACTGTTGTTATAGAGGGTTTTGTTGTTTGATAAGGAGAGTTAGTTGTCTCAGTTTTTAAAGATCTTGTTGTTCCTTTTTGTGGAGATCTTGTTGTCCCTTTTTTCTTGAAGATCACGTTGTTCCTTTTGTAGAGATCTTGATGTCCCTTCTTTTCAAGATCTTGTTGTCACTTTTCTAGAGATCTCGATGTCCCCTTTTTGTGGATATCTTGTTGTCCCTTCTATTGAAGATCTTGTTGTCCCTTTTTTGGAGATCTTGTTGTCCCTTTTTGTAAAGACCTTGTTGTCCGTTTTGTGGAGATCTTGTTGCCCTCTTTTGTGGAGATCTTGTTGTCCCTTCTTTTCAAGATCTTGTTGTCCCTTTTTGTGGAGATCTTGTTGTCCCTTTTTTTCTGAAGATTTTGCTGTCCCTTTTTGTGGAGATCTTGTTGTCTCTTCTTTTCAAGATCTTGTTGTTCCTTTTGTGGAGATCTTGTTGTCCCCTTTTTGTGGAGATCTTACTGTCCCTTATTTTTAAGATCTCGTTGTCTCTTTTGTGGAGATCTTGCTGTCCCATTTTGTGAAGATCTTGATGTACCTTTTGTGGAGATCTTGATGTCCCCTTTTGTGGGGATCTAGTTGTCCCTTCTTTTGAAGATCTTGTTGTCCCTTTTTGTGGAGATCTTGTTGTCCCCCTTTTTTTTAAGATCTTACTATCCCTTTGGGTGGAGATATTGTTGTCCCTTCTTTGGAAGATCTTGCTATCCCTTTTGTGGAGATCATGCTGTCCCCTTTTTGTGGAGATATTGTTGTCCATTCTTTTTAAGATCTTGTTGTCCTTTTGTGGAGATATTGTTGTCCCTTTTTGTGAATATCTCGCTGTCCCTTTTGTGGAGATCTTGTTGCCCCCTTTTTGTGGAGATCTTGATGTCCCTTCTTTTGAAGATCTCGTTGTCCCTTTTTGTGAAGATCTTGCTATCCCTTTTGTGGAGATCTTGTTGTCCCCTTTGTGGAGATCTTGTTGTCCCTTCTTTTGAATATCTTGCTGTCCCTTTTTGTGGAGATCTTGCTTTCCCTTTTTCTTGAAGATCTTGTTGTCCCTTTTTGTGGAGATCTTGTTGTCCCTTCTTTTGAATATCTTGTTGTCCCTTTTGTGGAGATCTTGTTGTCCCCTTTTTGTAGAGATCTTGTTGTCCCTTCTTTTGAAGTTCTTGTTGTCTCTTTTGTGGAGATCTTGCTGTCCCTTTTTGTGAAGATCTTGTTGTCCCTTTTGTGGAGATCTTGTTGTCCCCTTTTGTGGATATCTTACTATCCCTTCTTTTGAAGATCTTGTTGTCCCTTTTTGTGGATATCTTGTTGTCCTTTCTTGTGAATATCATGTTGTCCCTTTTGTGGTGTTTTTGTTGTCCCTTCTTGTGGGGTACATGTTATCGTTTTCTCAGCTATGGTCAATACCTCATTGTCCCTTCTTATGGGGTATTTTTTGCAGTTATCTTTTGATATTATATACGTGGGAAAAATTGTCCCTAAGTCCATATGACATAGATCAACACCTAGAGGTTTGATCCATGAACCTAAAACTTTTTTGAGCATATTTTAAAGGTTTGCATTCACACATGTGACAGGTACATCTTTCATAGATCATGAGGTAAGCTTGAGGTTTGTCTTTTCACTAGGAATTTTTTTTATACTCGACATTTGTTTTATATCCGTCTATTTCTTTTGTCATATATGTTGATCTAGTGAATAGAAAATTAAAAAAACATTATTGTTTCTATTTTTCCCTAATTCTAACAGTTAGTCAGAGAAAAAAAAAATCTCTAGATTCAATGGAGGGTTGGATAAGGAATTCTATCAATAATTTAATTAATGTATCCATCATATAGAAATCAATGATTTTATCATTCCCCTTGATTGGAAACTAGCTTGTATGGTGTGTTAGTAGAAGAATAAAGATACAAGTAGGGATGGACCCATGGATAGGTAGTGGTGAAAATTACATGCATCCACATCATATCATAATGTATTTAGAGTCTCGAGGATTTTATAATTTGTCCTGGAGAGATAACTTGAATAAATATAATATTTGTCACCAAGGTTGGCTTACCCAGAGGGACCTAGATTGTGGGACAAAGATGTCGATACTTTTGATAGATGTGTTGGAAGTCTCAAATCAAGTTTTGTAAGGATCAAAGACAAGGAAGATACACTGGTCTGGTCTTTGAATCCAATAAGGGATTATGCTCCTAGAGAAGGATATAGGGCCTTGGTTGCATGAGGTAATGATTCTCCTTCACAATGGTGGTGGAAAAAGGTATGGTGGTTGAAATTCATATCTAGTTCACAATTTTTTATGTGGAATTTACTAAATAATAAAGTACTTGCCTAGGATCCCCCGGGATGTATAACAATCAATGATGGAGTGTATCACTAAGGAACATTTCTATATGAAGTCACTAATTCAAAACCCTCGACTATCCTTGTGTGTTGCGTGAGGGGCCAAGTATGCATGCCTAGGTTTATAGTGTTAGTAGATGGATAACATGACCATGTGTCACATGAGTACGTGGTTGACTAATTGTTGATTTCCCCTGTAAAAAAAAATTACTCCCTTGGGATATCCTCAAGAAAAGTAACACATTTGGTCTTCGATGGTGTGGCTTATGAAAGGCAAGTGAGGAAACAAATTACCATTTAATTATGCATTGATCCTTTTCTAAATATGTTTGGCTAGAAGTTGAGGGTATCATGGGTTTGGGAAATTTTTTGTCAAGGGATTCCATTAAGGAGGGCCTCAAGAATTGGTGCGGCAATGCTGCCAAAAATAAATCAAGAGCTCTCCCTTTAATTATAACTTGGGGAATATGGTTGGATAAGAATGAAAATATTTATTAGGATAGGGATACTCTTCCTTTTCAATATTCCATTCAAGGTTTAAATATCATTATTTCCTTCACTCAAAGAAAGGAAATTGATATCCCAAGATAAATAGTGGAAAAACATATTGGCAAGAGTATGCCTTGAGTATTCTTTGATGGAGGGCGAGGGACGTGAAGAGTAATTCACCTATCAAACTCTCATTATATAAAGTTTAAATTTGGAATGGGAAATGGTTCCAATAACTTCTCAGAACTCATCTCTTTAAGACTTGTATTGACTTTGGATTTGGAACATGGAGTAGCCCACTTACAAGTCTCTGGAGACCCTCTACTGGTAATAAAATGGATGAGGATGAATTTCTTTTAAGGAATTTTACTTTACAACAACTATTTAATGAGGTATGGGGTCTTTAAAAATGTTTTCCTTCTTTCTCTTATGAAAATATTTTCAAGGAGAGGAATATGTTGGCTAATGGGATTGGGACTTGGGAGAGGTTTTCGGTTAGTCATGGAGGACGAGGAAGGACTTCAAACATAATTTTATCATGTTTCTTTTCTATAGGATCATCTAGTGTTCTTATATTTGAAACTCAACATATTGTTTTTTTTTTTGCATAAAGGGGATATTACATTTAAAGTGAGGTCAAGAAATATCTTCTCACCCACTCTCCACTACGCACAACAATAGCATGTAAAAATGAAATATGTAAACAATGATCTACCAACTATGGTGCTTGACATTTTATATTTGGTTTTTCTTTGCGAATATGTGTTTGTATGATGGTCACTCTCGGGTATCTAGAAATGTAGAGGGAAACTAAGCCTAAGCTAGTTGAATGGTTCAATTCATTGGTATATCTCTAAAATATAAACTACTGCAATGTTCATAGCACATGGTGTAACATTTAACATACTATATAACCTAAGTGAAAATTCAAAGGAAAAGCTACATTGCCAATATATCATGCATTTGTTTTGTAGGAGCCATAATACATAAATTTAGTTGTAAATATCAGTTACAGATTCAAATTTTATAGGAACCCTGTGCGGGGATTTTTGTGCACATATGGAGCCACTAGCATTTTTACTCCGTAAAATTACATGTCAAAATTTTTAGGGATTTTCATATGAAAATATTGGAAATTCAAAAACTCACCATTGTACTATGTCTCCTTGCCCTCAATCTCTCTCTCGCGATGCCCTTCGTGAGCTGTTTCTCCTTCCTAACCCTTCCCTTAAGCTCTCTCTTCTGGCCAGTGCCTCCCGTGATATCTCTTTCTCCTTTGTAAAATTTCTCGTGAGATTTGTCTCCCAATTCCATTCCTTCTCTATATCCTTCCTTCTCTTGTCCCCTTGAAGTGTGTGTTCCCTAGTCTCCTCATAGCATGCATGTCATCTCTGTCTCCTCACAGCGTGCATGCTCTCTCTATCTCCTCAAAGCATGCATGCCCAAGTCTCCTTGCAGGGTGTGTGCCCTAGTATCCTCGCAGCGTGTGTTCCCTCTCTGTCTCTTCATAGTGTGTGTTCTCTCTCTGTCTCCTTGCAATGTGCATGCCCTAGTCTCCTTACAACGTGTGTGCCCTAGTTGTCTCCTCGTGCTTGATCGATTCTTGATGGACTGGTTTGATCGACTCTCACTCGCATATCAGAAATGGAGAAATGTATATTGACATGATATGGAAACCATGTATATTCGTGATTAGCTTATCCTTTTCATCATTTTCATGCCATAAATCATCCCACCTAATTTTGAATCTATCACCTATGAAGAGGTGGAAGACCATGTCACACTTACTGGGGTATGAAATTTTTGTGACTTAACAACCATTACAGAATTCCTTATTCAAACATTCCCCTTAGAGGTTTGCTAGTACAAAAGGGGAAAATGATACACTTAGGATAATTGTATCATAGTGGAGACAATAAAAATGCCCAAATTTCATCGATCTAGCAAGGCCCCATTGACAACCCAAAGAATAATAATTATCCATTCTATCTATAAGTATAAATATACATGTATTTAAACTTATTTTATTGTAGAGACACCTTTTATCGTTCAATATGGAGGAGATGTGCAATGTAACATAACATTGAATTCAATGTACATCGATCAAATATAATAGTTAAAAAAAAAAAAACACGTGAAGTCGGGCCTGATTCACATTATAAAGTAACCTAGATGCATATTAACCTAGAATCTATCAATCATTGAGAGGGATCAAATAATTTGATATGAAAACCTCTTTTAGAGTGAAAAAACTTGGGTAAAGTTTTGTATGTGAGGGGATTTTATCCTTCTTGACACTTGATAAATCCTAGGATATAAATATAAATATTACAGGTTGGATAACAATAACAACACTATTGTGATAGATAATAACTAAGTTAGTTATCGTCTAATTTTGTGTTCTTAGGAGATATATCCAAACCAAAAATGATGACATTATTGAAATAATCTATCCTAGATTACAAAAGAAGACATTATTCCAATTCTTGATCCTATATAACAACAAATACATTGTTGCAATGATCAATTCTAGCGAACATTGACACTATTGCAATAGTTTATCATAGAGAGAAAAAATGAAAAATTAAATTTACTTTTCTTAGGTGGACAAGGTTCTGGTCCCAATTCTTACTCAAGCAAGGTCTAGGTCCAAAACTTTATTTATAATGTGAAACATGCCTCTTATATAATCAATAACCACCATTGGATCTTTGGCCAACATATATAAATATCATAAACATAGACAATTTCAAAATCCACAGAAGGTCTCTAGTCCTTTCTGGAGTAAGGATCATCCTCATAGCAATGTCATGGAGAAACTAATGCCACTAATGTCTTCCTTATTCATTGATGAATTTTCATGAGCACTACAAACAATTATGTGCATGGAATATATTCATGTTCATCATATTGTAAGTTTATATGTGTTGCATTCACATGGAAAATACAAGACCTAAAATGTAGATGGAATCTTGATTTAAAAGTAGGAAAATGAATAATTATATAACATAACTCTTGAATGAATAGTTTATTCATCAAGAATTTGAATAGAGGTTCTTGATTGTTTTTATTAGGCTTAGATGATTTATTCCTAAAAATCTAAAGAAAAAATACTCACTTATACACCACAAGCAATGGTTCTGTTAAGGAATGGTTTGGTGACAATTTGCATTCAAACATTGAAGATCAAACAATGAAGATCCTTATTAGCAATGACATAGACTTTTAAGTGGTCAACATTGTTCGCTATAGTGACGAACTTTTGTGGAAATAACGACGATAATCACGACCAATATAAAAAAAATGAAAAAAATACTTAACTTACTACATAGTTTTCGACGAATGTAAGAAATGTGGAAAAGTTTCATGGAAACATCTACCCATATGTAATAGTGAGTGTTGATTTTGAACATTTCATATTAATTTATCCTCTAATTGCTTAATCTTCTATTTAAAACCATGTCTCACTTGATTCATATCAAAATTGATTCTTTCTTTGGGAGTAACTTCCATCTGCTGCATATCATTATGCAATTGTTCAATCAAAAGATTCTTTTGGTAAAGTTGTTTTCTCGAATTATCCATTGACCACAAGTTAGAAGTTGAAAAATCACCTAGTGCATCTGAAACTTCTTTTGTGAATTCAAGGTCACTACGTCCCTGTCCATCATATATCCTTCTTTATTTTTTGGTAATTCCTCCCTCTTTCTGTCGAGATTATCTTCGTATGATAGCGTTCATTTTCTTGTTGAAAAAGTAATATGATGAAGGCATATCTTCAGGTTCAATAGGTTTCAGGTCATCTATATTGATAACCTTTGAACAAGGTAAACCATAACTTGTTGCTAGGGGAGTCAAAGATGGTATGGGAGAAATAAGTACA
>ML777976.1:384100-398292 GCA_009831015.1 Picea engelmannii
CTTCTTGAGGGGTAAGGAATGATCTAGATGGATCTCGGTTTCGATCCACCTTTTTCACTGAATCACCATTTTGAGCTACTAGTTTTAATAAACCATGATATTCACCCTTTTGATGGGCAATGTAATGTAATGCCATCTTCATTTGTTAATTACCGACATCATGTAATGATTTCCTAGTGGTCTTATGTACATTCCTACAACATAGCGTTAATGCACTGGATACCATTAGAACTCCACAGTTAAGCACGCTCATGCTAGAGTAGTACTGGGATGGATGACTGTTCGGGAAGTCCTGGTGTTTTACATGCCTATTGCATTTTATAAATTTAGTCCAATTTATCCCACGTGGATCATGGGAATTGTTCTCCTCTCACTCTTGAGAAAAATGGAGTTGTTGAGAGAATGAGAATAACGTTGATGGATAAGGAAAAGAGCATGCTCAGCGGTGTTGGGCTCACAAAAGAATTCTGGGTGGAGGCAGTCGACACTCCAAGATACCTAGTGAATATGTATCCTTTGTTGGAGCTAGTTGACACAAATCCACATGAGGTATGGTCAGATAGGAATCCTTCAGTGGCACATCTCAAAGTATTTGGTTGTGATGCATTTGTGCTTGTTCCCAAGGAAAAGAGGAGCAAGCTCGACAAGAAGGAATTCAAATGTATTTTCATTGGATATAGAGAAGGAATGAAATGATATAAGATATGGGATCATACATCAAAGAGAAAAGTGTACAATCAATATGTGGTCTTCAGAGAAGTCAGAGATAAGTTCGAGTCACAGGAAAATGTTTCGACTGAGAATAATCCTGATACAGTGCGGTTTGAAATGAGGAATGAAAAAGATGATTCAGATGAGTCCATTGAATATGAGGAAGAAGTGGAAAGACTAACTTTGGTGGTTAGGAGGTCAGAAAGAATAAGAAAACTAGTTGAGAGGTATAGTCTTACTAACTTCCATTTTTCATTTATGCTAGTTGTCATCGACGATGAGCCCAAGTTGGTCAATGAGGTAATCAAATCGGTAGAGGTTAAACTCTCAAAGGATTCCATGGTAGAAGAGATGGAATCCGTGTACAGTAATGAGACATGGGATTTAGTCAACTACCTAGTGGAGGAAATCTCGTTGGTAGGAAGTGGGTGTCCAAGAAGAATATGAGTGTCGTAGGACAAGTTGAGAAGTTCAAAGTTGGACTGGTAGCGAAAGGATATTCCCAAGTCAAGGGAGTCGAATTCGGTGAGATTGTTTTCCTTGTTGCAAAACTAAATTCCATTACAGTACTAATGTCTATGGATGCAACATTCGATCTGGATATAGAACAAATGGATGTGAAGACAACATTCCTACATGGGGACCTCGAAGAAGAAATATACATGAAATAGCCTGAAGGATTTCTAGTAAAGGGAAAGCAAAAGTTTGTGTGAAAACTCAAAATATACCTTTATGGCCTAAAGCAGTCACCAATGATGTGGTACTAGAATTTTGAAACATACATCCTTATTTTTGGATTTGTGAGAAACAAATTTGATCACTACATATATTCCAAGGAAGAAGGTTGGAATTTCATATATGTAGCTTTGTATGTCAATGACATGTTGCTGATTGGAAACAACATGTACACAATAAAGGAGGTGAAGAAGAAGTTATCCTCCATGTTTGACATGAAGGATATCGATGCAGCTAACTTCATTCTGGGAATGGATATTAAAAGAGATCGAGCCACTAGAAAGATCTAGTTGAATCAGACAAAGTATATTGAAACAATTCTAAAACGATTCAACATGTAGGATTACAAACTAGTGAAGGTGATAATTCTTGTGGGAGCAAGGCTTACTGCTGAACCATGTCCAAATACACAAGAATAAATAGAGGACATGGCATGTGTTCCCTATGCAAGTTTTGTTGGGAGTCTAATGTATTTAATGGCTTGGACTAAACCAGACATTTCCCATGCAGTGGGAGTTTTGAGCAAGTACATGTTGACACCTAGATAGGAGAACTGGACAACTATAAAGAGAGTATTCAAGTATTTTTGTGGCATTAAGGACTATTATATATTATACCAAGGAAGACCTCAAGGTGACAGTGGTAAATTAAATGTACACGGCTTTGTCGAAGTCGACTGAGTTGGAGATATGGATCGACGGAGGTCAACTAGTAGATATGTCTTCAAAATGTTCGGTGGGGCAATAATTTGGATGAGTAAGTGGTAGGTGATTGTAGCCTGGTCAAAAACAGAATATAAATACATGGAAGTCACTCATGGAAGCAAAGAAGCGGTATGGCTTCAAAGGTTGTGTTCAAGAATCGAGTTTGAGAAAAAAGATATGAAAGTGAGTTGTGACAGTCAAAGCGCAATATTTCAAGCAAAGAACCTTACTTATCATTCAAAGACTAAGAACATTTATGTACAATACCATTTCATAAGAGATATGGTGTAAATTAACAAGGTGCTACTAGAGAAAGTAGACACGTTGGAGAACACAGAAGACTCATTGACCAAGTTTGTGAGTGTTGTGATGTTATCTTGGTGCAGAGAGGCAATGGGTATTATTTGCCTGGGTCTGTGAATGAAATTTTATGAATCTTTTGTTTCAACAAAGAATACAAAAAGTGGGAGAATCTTGGGTTGTTCTATTCTTTGCACTGAAAGTCTATTCGAGGTGAATCGACTAACGGTTTAAGGTCGAGGTGGATTGACAACAATCAAGGATGGGGTGGATCGACAACAAGTCGAAGGTCAAGGAATTCAACTAGGTAAATTAGAAGTTGAAGATATCGAAAACAAGTAAACCAACAAGAGGTCGAAGTGCATGAGTGACAAGACCGACTAGAGACTGAATGAAGGTTGACTAGTAGTCGATAGGTTATTCGAATTGGAGTCGACTGTAACAAAATCCTGAGATTTGCGGGATTTGTAGCCAATGATATGCATGGATCTATATTGTTTTTGGGCACTAATATTTAAGGTTTTTCCTATTGTAAATCCTATAAATAGGTGTGTTGTAATACAATGAAGGCTAATGCAGTAATACAGGTTAATGTATAATAATCAGTCTTTAGAGAAATCTTTAGATTTAGGTTGTTAGTCATGCATATTTAAGCCTGATTGGCTACATTGTTTTTCTTGCGTAAGAAAGAGGGTATGATGTCAATTTTTTCTTAGATGTGGACCAAGGTTAGAAATGTAACCTTTTATTCTGATTGAATAATACAACAAGAGAGAAGAATGCTCAATGGAATGTTGGTTTTCCTAGTAAAGGGTTTTCACGGTAAAATATCAATGTACTATGTGATTGCTTGTGTCATTTTCATTCTTGATTAAATTATTCTTCTCTTGTACTAGGATTAGTGTGGAATTTTCATTCATTTCCTAACAATATTGTGTCTCATACAAAAATATGTTCCTTAGGGTCTTTCGATCCTACTCCTTGGAATTCAAACATTCTGAATGTATGATCTATTCCATCCATTGTATTATCTGTAGTACTTACCTTCGGTGATGCTGACTGACTCTAGTTCGCTACACTACTTCCACTATTCTGACTACTATTTTGGCTTCCTCCACTAACTACAATTTCTCTTGACAAAGTTCTAGTTTCTACTTCAGATCTCGGTGGCACACATGGTGTTGTGGGTTCAACACAAATTCTGATCTAAAATGGACTTCCTTCTTATAATGGACTGGACTAAGGGTCCTTTTATTACTCTTTCCTTTCTCAATACAGTGTGATTTGAAGTACTATGCCAGGGTCTCTTTTCTCAAACACTATGTGCTTCTATTCTCTCTCAACCATAGTATCCTTATTACTATACCTAAACCTTTTCCCACAATGAAATATTCCAATCTCTCTTTCTAAGTCAGTGTATTCCTCTCTCGAAATCCTTAGTCCATCCATTTCTCATTCATATTTTTCATCTCTCTCCACTCTCAGACCATCCTTCGGTCATCCCCCAATCCCCCTATGTGCATGAAGGAGCCTAGCAGTAAAAATCCATATTCATGACATTACTATCACAAAAAAACCTATTTATCCAGGTAGATATTGCACTCAAATATATCCCACATAGACCCTTGAAAAATCCCCTCTCTCTGACACTATATGACTGGGTAAAACCTATTTCAAATTCTATAATATAACCCCCTAGTACACAATTCAACCAAAAATTAGTTGTGTGAGAAACTTTATTACTTATTGTATTCAAATTTCTGATCAACTCAGAGGTACAGTTTCTCATAGCTTCATCTCGATATCTTCCAACGTTCTCCACTATATTTTCTAACCATTCAGTAAAAAAATTCAAAAATTCACCAAATAAGATTTCATGAAGATTTGTGAGCACATACCTTTGTAACCACTGTTCTTCGTTGAGCCATGTTTTCCTATTTTGTTCTCTAGAAACTTCTCACTTCTTCTACTCTATCCATTTTATGATCTCTTCCTTATTCGACCTCCAAAACATTCCCCTCAATTACAGATTTCGATCCCGACAACATAACCATTTTTTTATGTGTAGTGGGTAGAACTGGGGTTAATCATCAATGGACCAATAAATCCATTAGACACCAACCCTTTCAACATCACGTACAAACAAGTGAAGTCTCACCCGAGTCATGTTGAGGGGTTGCAGAAACCAAGCTTCTACAGTGATGAGGGAAAGTGAGGCATTCAACATATCTTTACTAACCATCTACTCATGTGCGTAGTCTCGATTAATTACCAGTTAATTATCATGTGACATACCCTATGTGCGACATTAATTTACTTGGCATACATTCATTAACCAGTTACTTCAATGTGCGACACTATAAAATCATAAATTAATAATACATTCAACATACTTAAGCATTATCATCATTGCATAGTAATAGTAAACATCATAACATGAAAACATAAAACATCACGACACAAGGGATTAACGTGGTTCACCCCATTTGGGCTACGTCCACAACAACTGGATTCTTTTATTAGTGATTGATAATCTTCTTACATCTGTGCACTGTGCTACAAAATATGCAACAATAACATTACCCAAACCTACCTAGTCGTTCTGCTATTGTGCGAGCTTCACCCCTCAGTTATAACATATGAACACTTAGCTAAAACTCGACTCATTCCTTGTTCATCCACACTCAAACCCCAAAAATCACTAAGAACTTCTTATCTATTCGACCTCCTCTACCCAAAACCCATTACATATTTATACATCAAAATAGGGATAAGCCCGTTATAAAGTGGACAAAATGTCCCAAAATCCTAACTACTTCCCATCTTTTGTGCATGCTCCATTGTGCTTCCTTCTATCATGCACTTTGACTCCTTAAATTTCACTCTGGTCCATCCTCTAACTTCCATTTCTTCTTTGACTTATTCTGGTGCAGATCCCAAAACATAACCAAATTCTTATCCAACAATGACAGGCAGACTTGCTTGTGTGTCTATTCAATATTCCATCTGAGTCCTTCAAAATATTTGGCCTTTTTTTGTTCCTCGTGTTGGATGATGGGGTATGCCTTAATTACCCCCTTCCAATAGATCTTTTCCCATCGACTTTGACTCATTTTATCTGGGATCAGGATCTAGATTCTTTATTAGTACCTTGGGGATTACATTCATTAATGCTAGATTCCCTTGATATTGATAGTAGGTATACATCAATTTCCATGATCAATAGATTCTACAAGTGTTTGAGCTTAGTTCATGTATTCACACTTGTTATAATGTACTAGGTACCTTGATTCCCATTATCATTATCAGTGGGTTGTCTCATGTTCTTTGATGGTATACATCAATGATCGATAATCAAATGGTGTCTCACTATGTTCAACTTTGGCACATCTATTCACATGGTGTAGAGTCATACCATTGACGGTTAGAATTGATGACCTTGGGACTGTATTAGCATCCTATCTTTTATGTTGTTGTTTGAGTTGCATTGGACAATACTTCTTCCTTTCTATGACATTGGTACTTGTGGAGAATCGGTTTGTACGTTTGTTTTTCCCATATATCCTCCTTTGATTCTAAGAAATATATCCACTATGTATCTTTTCATGGCTATGATCTCGTTTGACATGGATCCACTATTTATTCATTTTTCATGGCCATGATCACTGATTATATACATCTCTCATGGGTTCATAGTATACTTGATTTGGTGGCCATGATTTTGTCACTCCTAAGCATGGGTATGCATGCCTTAGGAAGAGACTACTCTTACTTGTTTTCTGTTGTAGGTTCTTTTCTGTAATGACCCTAGTTGGATAAATGTTTAAGAATTATAAAGTAAAAATTAATTAGGGGATTAATTGACTTAACAAGGTATTAATTAAACAAAGATTGATCTAATGATCTTAATTAAGTGAGTTATTAATTAATTAAAGGTTATAATTGTGAATAATTAATTAATAATTTAACTACAAATTAAATTTAATAACATGAGTAATAGATTTAATAGAGTCATAAGATATATTATAAAAAGGTTACGTACCCAACAAGGGATAACCTATTAATCCCGAGAGGATAAAATATTAAAGGAAGCGATAAGGGGCATTAATGGGGGGTAGGTAAGGAAGTAAAGGCATGAGTCGGTGAAGGAGGAATAAGGAAGGAAGGAGGTTGGCAAGAGGGGGATGCTAGGGAGGTTGGGGGGGATGAATTTTTGGGGATCTCTGGATTTGCGGAGAGAAGTGAAGTTATGGAGTAGGATTGATACAGTGCACTAGAGTTGCTGGGGGTTTTGGGCACGGGGGCCAGGATATTCGTTGATATCCTGGAGCTAGGGAGTTACCTAGTTGGTAGGGAGGAACGGTTTTGGGCAGTGTTCAGAAGAAATCAAGAAGGAAAGTTGCGGACAAACTGAGGGATAATAGCATCAGGTTCAGGTATTTATTTCAGATTTTGCATTGTTTTAATCTCTTATAAAAAAATTATTATGTGTTGATAAATTTATAAATGCTTAGGTGCTCAATTAAAAGAATTATCCAATTTTGTTTGTGTAAATTTCATTAGGCCCCTTACATTTGGTATCAGAGCGCCTCGTTCACAATCTGGAGCCTTGAGGGCCAAATTCCCCTCCGCCTAACCTGCAAACCAAAAGCATTATTATTTTGATTATATGTAAACAAAAAATAAATATAAAAGAAATACGAATTGAGAATACAAAAAAAAAAAAAAATTACTAAAGTAAAACATACAATTAGGGTTGTTACAACCATGAAAGATTGCCATGCCCTGCTCTATTTTTCCTGCACTTGTGTTGTATGCCATTTCTTTGCTAAGCCATCACTGGAGTGGCACATCTGTAAACTAGAACTAGAGCAACGGACTGGACACAAGTGAGTGACTGCACTGCACACCCATGTTCAAGAACAGATAGACCAGCAAGCTTTAGTGATCCCATCTTGACCAACAAGCATGGAACAACACCGCATATTGCATATCGTATATTATTCTTATTCCAGTCTTCGTTTCTATCTAAAAAGATGACTAGGGCACTGGCTGGAAATGACTTTTATCATCTTTTCTTCGATTCAATTACAAACTGTGTGGGAGGCTATGAATACAGCTTACCTCAAATAATGGTCATATAGTTTAATGATTGCCTTATCAACAAGATAGATAACAAGGCAAAGGCACACCCACAGACAGAAACCTACCTATATACCTTATATGTATATATATGCATATGCATCCAGAGAGAACACCAACCAACCTATATGCCTTATATGTATATATATATATATATATATATATATATGCATATGCATCCAGAAAGAACACCAACCAAGATGTCCCAATTAATCTCTACCGTGGGTAGAGGAACGCACCCTTCCTCTCCCATTTGAAATCACACTCGCACACTCCCACAATAACCAACAAACCAATCAAATGCCAAATGTTGAAGCTTGTTTAAATGAAACGTTGTTGCAGCTGCAAACAACCCCAAGGCAGGGCAGGGCAATTTGGAGCTACAGAATTGCGAGTGAGGTAAACTTGCTCTGCGTCAAATTTAATACGAGAACCGAAGAAATAATTATAATTATTCCTAACCATGTAATTAACAAGGCATTTCCAGACAGTAAGTTCCAAAAATCTCGTACCATTAGTATTAGCTCCCCTGCGATCAACAATTCTCGGAGAAGCGAGTTATAATTATAGAATAAAACAGCCAAGGTTATGTGCACGAGAAAAAGGAAAATAATAAAAACATTGACCGGACGCATGGAAATATAACAGTGAACCCAAGTGTTCCCATACGACATTTTTTTTTTTTTTCATTTCAGGAAAACGCTCAAATAGTTGAGGAAGAGTCGGAAGTAAAGCACTAAGTTACTTCGGGATATAAGGGAGTCTTTCTGTGTTAGTGACACCTCAATTGTTCCATGAAGCTCATCGGTAGGCATGTAGACATCATGGTCAAACTGCACATACAATCCCACCTCATTTTAAAGCACGCTGATAAAAAAAATAAAATATTTTAAATATTACAGAAAGCACGGAAAACGGAAAACGACCCTTGCCACATAAGCCCTTGGGGACGAAAATACTGTTGTTTTCGTTGGAAACAGAGTGAGAAATATGGGGGGGAACAAGCGCGACCGCACTTAGCGGAGACACTTTAGGAAGAGACGACGAGAACAAGAAGAAAATGTGTGGAAGAAGCATGAGGATTTTCATGAAGACGTAATAATGCTCGACGGATTGGAAGAACCCACCAACGTAGTAGAAAACGAGAGCCATACCTGACGAATTGGAGGTACTTGAATTTTTTTATCTGAATTAAATTCAAAACCATAAATCAAAGTAGTTGTGAAACACATTTGCAAAAAAATCAGACTTCAGTTTAGGAGCAGAGTTAAAATTTAGACTCAAGGATGAAAAATCGGAGTTAAATAGAAATGAAACTGTATGCCCAGTCGTATGCATTGAAAAAAAAAGGAAAACCAGAAATAACAGTGTAAGATAAGACTAAGCGCTAAGCTGAGGAGAGCCCACAAAGGGCATATATCTTATAAAAAAAGAAGAAGGAAAAACTAGAAATGAGAGAATCCCAACCACCCGAGAAGACGTACACGTTTTCTGGATACAGACTAAATGTCCAACATCTAATGGAAAACAATTTTAAGATTTAATTATGGAAAATAGTCATTTATAGAGTTTATCCTTATAAGAGTAAACCAGATGTGTGAAACAAATAAGAAAACAGGTGTAATGTTGATTAGTTGCCTATGGCATAAGTCTATATGGAGGGAAGGGAAGACGTCCCACTGTAGATGTTGTGAGTGTTTCAAACAAGAAATTAGCAGTTACAACATCTGCAATAAGAGGTACAACAAGGGCCAACCATGCAAATGCATCCACTCCCACGCTGCTCTCAACACCCACCTGAATCAAATATAGCCAATTTTGAAACCAGAACCCATAATACAGAAACCCAAATAAATATACAAACAACTAAAATTGAAGAAATCGACACCAAAAATCAATAAAGTTCGAAACCAAGCTACAGAACAAACTCCCATTACCAAGCCAAGGGAGGAGCTCGTGGCCATTACTAGAACTCTGCCACCGTAGCAGAGAGGGAGAAGCCGGGGGCGCATTTGCGTAGGGAGAGAGAGGCGGCAGTGATGGAGTGTTAGGTTTGAAGGATTCATAGGGTTCGAAGAGCTACCAAGTGTAGGGTTTAGGGTTAGGTAGGAAGAGCAAGGCAGGCACGTGGAATCCATGTGTGCCTGCACTCTTTTTATTAATTATTTTAATTCTTTCTATGTTTTGTTAGTAAAATTTTTATATTTTTCTTTTATGTGCTCGTTTATTTTTTTTGTATTATTTTTAAGTAAAAAAAAAATAATATATATATATATATATATATATATATATATATATATATATATATATATATATAATCTAGGTTAAGTTAATTTAAAATTAAATTAAAGTTAACTTAGGCTAAATTAGTGTAATAATAATTTTAAATTAATTGTTTTATTTAGTGTAAAGTTAATTTACATTAAAATTAATTAATGATGTTAGAGATTAGATTAAAGTTGGGTTAGATTAAAATTTTGTTGGAGAAGACGGGTTTTGAACACAAGACCACCCACTACCTAAGCCTTAAGGAACAACCAAATACCAATGCACCATGTATGTGCCTTGAAAAAAAAAATGTATGTGTGTTGATTAAGGAGATTGAAGTTTAGGATTAAGTTTAGTCTAGATTAATAGTTTTTAATAAACTAGCACAGCCGCAAAGTGGCTGGCGGTTGGTTAACGCCAAAAGGTACATAGCGCTGGTGAATGCCAAAACGGGGCTGGCAGTTGGAGATAATTGTTTAGATGTCGCGATTTAATCCTATTTAATTATTAAACATGGTAATTATATAACCTTACAACATTTTTTTTAATTTGATTAGGTAAATGTTTAAAAAAAAAAGTAAACATGCTAACGGATGTTGTGATAAATGCAAGAAAGTTATGAATGATAAATGTGACCCATTGATTTTGGAGGATGACTAATAATATGCCAGCATCTTCAATGCATAGCCATTAGATAATGGTTTAAGGTTTAAAAACAAAGGGGTTAAAAGATCATTAATTGTGCCCATTGTCAATAGGTGTATGCCTTTCGACGTAAATTAATAAACATAAGGTCGAAAGTCACTTTAATCAAGTTGTAAGTGAAAATTTAAAAGGGCTTAGACTAGGACAAGCGGGAAGGAGGCAACATATGTACTAGGAGAGTAAGCATAGGAAGTGGCGAGTGAGGCGCAAGGCTAACGTAGCTACAGGGAAAAGGAACCAATAGTTATTTTCGTAGGGGCGAAGAAATCAATCTTAGACGCTTAAACCTAACCCTAACCTAGCCAATCCCCTAATGGAGTAATGTCTGTTTACAGACAAGTAAAGAAAACTTACGCCTAACCCTATTTCTAAGTTTAGTAGCACCAATTTAAAACATCCTGGAACTCACCCTGACAACTTTGGTTGATACAGGCCAAAGCATACAGGATGGTCAGGACTCGAGGGAGTCGAGGCAGGGGAGCGTTGTCGCAAGAACCGCGAACACCGCCAGCGCCACCACCACCATCGCCCGAACTAGCCCTCATACTGCCCTCGTTGGAAGCCATCAACGAGACTTTAAAGGGGCGACAACTGGCAGGGACTGAAGTGGAACCCCCACCGTCTGGAACAGGTAATCCAGAAGCGTCAAGGGATTCAGGGGGAGGACCCCCACCTAAAGACATCACAAGAGAATTGCAGAAGATCAAACTTCCGGAGTTTGTCGGAGGTCGTGCTAATGAACGTGCGGAAGCATGGTTGGAAGGCATGACAAGGTGTTTTTCCTTAAGGGACTATGCGTCCAATTCAAAGGCAAAGATCACCATTTTTCAGTTAAGAGACAACGCCTTGAAATGGTGGGGCAACCTAGAAAGACAACTGCACCATACCCCAGAAACAGTATCTTGGGAACTTTTCGAGGAGAGGTTCCGAAGGAAATATCTACCAGCATACTATGAGGAACAACAGGTAGGGGCATTTCATGCCTTAGTACAGGGAAACAGAATGGTAGAAGAATATGAGATCAGGTTTATGGAACTGGTCAAATATGTGTCGTATATGGATAACGACCAACGACAGGTAGAGCGCTTCGTCTATGGATTGAACCCTAAGATAAGAGCTATGGTGCGGATGTGGAAACCGTCTTTAGTAGCGGAGGCGGTGGAAAGTGCACGTTACGCGGAATAACACATGAACTTAACCGGGGGTACAATACCGACATTTCCGCATCACCAGGGATTCGTAGGAAAGGCCCCGAGGACATTTCCTAGGGGAGGGGGCTCAAGGCCACTGCCATATGGTAACAGATTCGCGCCAAGGACAGTAGCTGCAGGGATTTCAATGGCAGCGAATACAACATCTTGTTCATCACCAACGGTGCAGACAGGTCCACGACCATCTCAAGGAACAACGAGTAGGGCTAGGAGTTCCAGGGGAAGGAAATCATTTCAGAGGTTGTCACATAACAACACACAGGTTCAATCTCATGTTACATGTTGTGGGTGCGGAGGACCCCATTACCAATGTGACTGCCCAGAGTTACAATCAGGGTTCGTGCATAGAGAAGGAAAGGCACCGATGGGGAGAGCAAGTAGAAGCCACCATATTTACGCAGCAGTTAATAACTGCAAGGCCAAACATCAATCCACGGTGGTGGAGTCATCAGGTACGCTAAATCATATCAATATTAAGATTTTTTTTTTTTATTCTGGTGCGACAGATAGTTTCATTTCACCATCTGCATTAAAAAAGAGTGGGTTGGAAGCCTATGAGCACGATGACTTTAAACAAGTCGAGATGTCTTCAAGGGAAAAACAAGCGGTAGGACCTAGTGTTGATAATTGTATAGTAGACCTGGGAGTGTGTACTACCAGGTTGAAGGTATACGTCACTGCTCTTGGGGAATATGACCTAATCATTGGAATGGATTGGTTAGTAGCTCATCGAGCTTTGGTCGATTGTTTCACAAAGTGGGTGCTTTGTGCCGATGATGAAGGAAGACCAGTAGAGATCCAGGGTGTACAGAGGAAAGTGTCGTTACGCTTTATATCAACTATGAAGGTTAAGCGATGCTTGAGACAAGGGTGTTGACTTTATGTAGTGGAAGCAGTGAATGAAAGGAAGGGACCCTCATTGGATCAGTACTTGGTACTGTCAGAATTTCAGGATGTTTTTCCGAACAAGTTACCAGGGTTACCTCCTGAGAGGGAGCTTGATTTTACCATTGAGCTAAAACCTGGTGCAAAACCAATTTCCAAAACTTCGTATCGGATGACAGTGCCAGAACTTTTTGAATTACAAATGCAGTTGAAAGAGTTACTGGACTTAGGGCTAATAAGGCCTAGTGTCTCACCTTGGGGCGCATCGGTAATTTTTGTAAAGAAGAAGGATGGATCCTTACGACTGTGTATAGACTACAGGGACTTGAACCATGCTACAGTGAAAAATAGGTACCTGATGCCGTGAATAGATGACCTCTTCGATTAGATGAAAGGAGCAGCGGTATTCTCAAAGATCGATTTGCGATCAGGGTATCATCAGTTAAGGATTAAGGAAGGTGATATCCCAAAAATGGCCTTCTGAACTCGGTTTGGACATTACAGGTTTGTTGTAGTACCTTTCGGATTGACCAATGCACCAGCAATATTCATGAGCCTCATGAACGACGTATTCTGGAAGTACTTAGACCGTTTTGTACAAGTCTTTTTAGATGATATCCTCATCTATTCCAAGAATGAAAGAGAACATGAGGAACACTTACAAATAGTGTTTTCCTGCCTTAGAGAGAACAAATTGTATGGGAAGCTTTTGAAGTGTTCCTTCTTCCAGAAAGAAATCCACTATTTAGGTCATATCATTTTCGACGAAGGAATCTTTGTGGACCCTGAAAAGGTAGAGGCCATTATGGAATGGCGAGTGCCGAAAAATGCCCATGAGGTGAGGAGCGTCATGGGGCTAGCAGGTTATTACTAGAGATTTGTAGAAGGATTCTCAAAAATAGCGAAACCCATCACCACTTTGCAATGCAAAGGGGCCAGGTATGAATGGACAAAAGAATTTGATAGTGCATTCATTGAGCTTAAGAGGTTACTAACTAGTGTGCCAATTCTACGAGTGCCGGATATGGAAAAGGAATTCACGATCTGCATGGATGCCTCGAAGCAAGGATTGGGGGCCGTGCTAATGTAGGATGGAGGAGTGATAGCTTATGCGTCAAGGAAGTTGAAGAAACATGAAGAGTTATACGCGACTCATGATTTAGAGTTGGCAGTTGTAATGCTAGCTCTGAAACTTTGGAGGCACTATCTTGTTGGGCGAAACTTTGAGCTCAAAACGAACCATCAAAGTTTAAAACATCTCTTCACTCAAAGAGATCTGAATGCCAGGCAAAGACGATGAAGTGAGTTTATGAGTGAGTACGATTTTGGTATTTCGTACATAAAAGGAAAAGAAAACGTGGTCACAGATGCCTTCAGTAGGAGACCAGGTATCTTCTCCTTGGTAACCTTAAAGGTCAATCTGAGGGAACGTGTGTTGGAACAACTCCAAGGAGACAGTTGGTATTTAAAGGTTACTTCAAACCTCCAGAGTGGGAGGCAGTTAGACCCAAAGTATGAAGGATATAATCTG
>ML777976.1:406608-427286 GCA_009831015.1 Picea engelmannii
TAAAAAAAAATACAAATAAAGAGTATGATCTTTGTTAAATCTTGTAATACAGAGGGAGTAAGACATTTAATTTATTCAAAAATCTGTTGGAATAAAATTAAAAAAAAAGGAATTAATTGTTTTATTATTTTTGATATATTAATTAAATGAGAAAAGGGAAAAAGGGTTAATTTTCACACCTACCTTTTTGAGTTCTAATTAGAAAGGGGAAAGAGGGAAAATCTAAAATATTAGGAAACTAGGAAAGGAGGGAAACACAAAAAGAAAAAGGAAACAAAAGGGGAAAAGCGGAAAGTCAAACTTAGTAAAGTATCTACCATTTAAGATCTTTCTAATTTAAACTAAACTAGCAAATTAATAGTGGGGAAAATCATTTAAACCTGTAAGAGAATTTGGGGACACCTAAGAGCGATTCTAGGAGTAACTCTAGGTGGGTGAGGGAAATAAAGATAATTAATTAATTAAAGAAATTAATTTATGGAGGAATGAAGGGGATGAGTGACACTTGTACGAGGAGGAATTTTTAGGAATTAAATTTTAAAAACTTAATTAAACGAGATTTTAGGAAAGTAAGGAACCGCAAAACTCTATATAATGAAGGGAGGATATGGAGGTTGGATCTCTTATGTTTGTGTAACGTTACACTGCAGAAATATCTACTTGACTGATTTAACTTGTGGGAGTTGGGATACCCAACTCCGTGAAGAGTGGTAGCTCCACCTTGTGAGGCGAGTTGGGAGCTAGTCAAAATATTTTGATAGTGAGTGTGTGGCCCCTTTGCGGCTCGGGGGGCTAAGGGAGAAGAAGAGTAACCCTAGCATTGGTTGGAAGGTACCGGTGAAGTATCGATGGTCGGCGAGCAGGAGTTGCATGGAGTGCACGTGACGTCATTCAGAGTGGGCGATCAGGCAACGATACGCTCTCTTCAATTTTGTATGGTAGAATGTATTAAGACTTGTGCTTGGGTCTACTTATTTAATAGAGAAGTAAATTGATGTTAGTTTTTATTGATGACTGAAACTTTCCTTAGCCTAGATCAATGGTTGTTGACTCCCATGGCCTTCATTTTCCTGCATGTCTTGACCACCTTGTTGTGTTGATTGTGACCTTCGTGGTTGTTTAGCCTTAATCCCTAGCTCACCATTCATCGCATGAGCAGTCGGCTAGGATCTTGATCTACGATCATCACCTTGGCGTTAAAATACCTATGGATATCAATGCCCTTCTTTTCTGTGCGAGGATGATGAGCGAAGGACGAACCGATTAGCCAACTACCCTTGATGTTTGTCCCTGGTTGACTGTTGATTCAACCATCTGGCAACGACCTCTATGTGTGGATTATTTGGTGTCCTGGTTGGTTTTCTCTAGGGCTTGACTGACAGAACCCCTACAATCATTCCAGGACCCTTCCCATTGGATCCTTGCGTTCCTCTTACTGATGTCTGCATTGTTTTGGTATTCTGGCAATGGAAATTTTTTTTTTTTTTATTTGTTATTCCTATCTGCATTGTTTTGATATTATGGCAATGGAAACCCGTTTTTTTTTATTTGTTATCCCTGTCTGCATTGTATTGGTATTCTAGCAATGGAAAAATGATTTGATTCTTTATCTGCATTTTTATATTTGGTATCCTGGAATGGAAAAATGTTTTTGTGTTTTTATTGTCTGCGTTTTTCCCCTTGGTTACTACAATAATTGCTTATTATTAATGACAGGAAAAATGTAATTCCCTTATGGTGTGTTGTCACAGTGATTTGTTTATTATACAATGATAGAAAATAAAAACAAAATCCCCTTCTGGTGTGATGGCACAACGAATTCCTTGTTATTTAATGACAGGAAAAACAAAATCCCGTTCTGGTGTGATGGCACAACATTTTGTTTATCATTTCATGACAGAAAATAGGTAATTTCCTTCGGGTGTGCTTTGAACCACGTTTTTTCCATCTAAAATTGTGCCTATGTTTCCATAGAATTCACCCACGTTTTCAGCCATTTAAATCACAACTTTACTTGACGGATTGACCACATTTTTTATAATTAGAAGTTGACTGTGTTGCTGCAATTACCCATGATTTTTCCTTTAGAATGTTGCCAGAGATTGCTATTAAATTACCCACGTTTTTCTTTTAAAGTTTGACATAGACTTCTGTTTAAATGCTCACGATTTTGCCATCCAAAACGTGACTATGATTGTTGTTTAAATGCCCACGATTTTTGCCTTTAAAATGTGAAGAGATTGTTGTTAAATTAACCACATTTTTTCCTTTAAAGATTGATATAGACTGTTGTTTAAATGCCCACAAAGTCGCCTTCAAAACTGGTGATTATTTTGCTTTGAAAGACCATGGTTGGAATTTAAAACAGACTATGTAGACCAACGTTTTCAACATACCTGGTAATAATGGAGTGGCTTGTTCACTATGGACTGACTAATTTTATTTAGCATACCCCAGAATAATGGAACGATATGTTTACTACATCTCCTATTCTATTGAGTCTCTTATTTATAAAATTGATTTACTATGCTACCGAGACCACACCCTCTTCCTTACTTGCTCTACAGTACTTCAGTTATACACACTGTCAATATGTGCAACGATTAATTCCATGCATAAAATATTAGGAAATAGGACTATTATTGTCATTACTTGTTGTTGGCACACACTTATATGTATGTAATATGTACCCAACATAGACGCACACAAATAGACAATTAGTCACAAATAGTTGTTATAATATAATATTCAATGTATATTTGATACTATTACAAGATACAAATATGCATACTTATTTTCCTATGCATGCATACAAAGTATTACTAAATGAATTTTTCATTTGCTCTTATCCGTGCTTTAAAAATCATTTGGGCTGTATGAATTTATGCTTCTTAATATTATTTTGTGGTTAATATGTTGCTTCATTTTGGGTTCATTTAATTAAGTTGACTTTAGATGGTTCCTTAGTTGGGGCCTTACTTTTATACCTTTAATTGGACCTTTATTTAATACTTGAAGTTAGCCTTCTCCTTAGTAAGGATTCTTCTTCCTTTAATTTAACCAGAGTTTCAGTCATCCCTGAGTCCCTTGATTTATGTTTAAAGTAAGCATTTTGATTTTGGGGCACCAAGAAATAAATAGATTCATGAAGGATAACATCAGCAGTTTACTCTTACGGCCTTGAATAAAGTTGAATTTGAATTCTTTAATTAAATGATTCTCTCGAGCAATTGATTTAGTAGTGATATGTCATCATTGAGTTGTTAGACTTCTTGTACACATTAAACTATAATGTGATAAATTACGGTAGTAGACTTTAAACGTCATGCACAAATGAATTTGACGTGATGAATAATAGAGTATTGATGATTAGATTTCCTCCTGCATGGATTGATTGGATGTTTTCTTGTGTTTGGGATTTGCACCTTGGATTATGCACTGGAAAAGTAATAAGATTATTGGTGCTCGAATATTGATGATGTATGATTAGTTATGTGATTGGATCCCCTTGCGCAATGAAAATAAAGCTTGACATTTAGTCGAGCGCTACAGGTTATATGGGTGCATGTTTATTTTTTAGTCGTGCATCATTAAACGAATGCTAACACAATGGTTATATAGTCGTTTTTCACTCGCGCACAGTGTTTTCAATGTAAGAATGATTGTTTAGACTACTGGTGCTCTTGGATTTATGTAATAACTGACATTCTTAGACTTTAGTATTCTAGCACGTAATGGAATTTTTATGATGGATGACCGTATTTTATGACTGGGCCTTGTGCCTCGAGAATAACCCAAAAATACCTGGCGCCTTGGTTTAATTTGAATTGTTTTGTGTAATGTGAATGTTGACTTATGTACCTTGATTTATTGCGACATTGCGTCAATTTTTGTTCGTCATTCGTGACGATGATGGGTCATCTTACGTTGTGATTGGTGTTATAAGTTTAAGTTGTTTGATTTATACATTTCACTGTGGTTCAATGATGTCGTGATTAATTGGGATGTATACTTCCTAACGCAGCTTTAAAAAAAAAAAAAATTACTTGTTGTATGTCTCTTTGTCGTCGTAACGGCAGGGATGTCACATATGGTATCAGAGTGGGTTCAACCTTGTGATTGTGGATCACTAGGCTTTCCACTGCAGTAAACCCGTGAGTATTAACGCTTTCATTAAGTAAAAACCTTAACGTGTCATGGTGGAGATCACATTTAGAGGGCGCCCCTGAGGGTCCATAACGTGCAATAGCTATTACCGATAGAATCCTCCTAGATCTCAAGAGAGATGAGTTCTATCATCCATGAGTGTCAGGGATGGTGGTGTTTTCAAATCATAGTTGTAGAGAAAGGAATTTTCTTCACACTTCGCGTTTTTGAACTCCAGCATGAAGGTCCACGTGGTGGTATTTCCACTGAAAGGGAGCACCCTTTTATGGCAGAAGACACTCCTACCCCTTTTGAACCTGGCCACCGGCGACGTGTCATGGGAACTGTTCGAGGGATGGTTCCATACGAGGTATTTTTCTAAGGAATTCGTTGAGCGTCAGCTCAACGAGTTCGATGCCTTGCGAGGAGGTAGCCACATGGTGCCCGAGTACGAGGCTCATTTTGGAGCTTCTTCGATATGCTTCGCACCAAGTTACCCAGAAACTTAAGGTCAATAAGTTCGAGTTTGGCCTTTTTGTTAGAATCAATCTTTGACTTCGGATACCAGAAGTACTGGACCGAAGAATGGGTTTTGGCCATGTGGGGAGCCACACTACCAGCATGAATACCCTGTGGAGAGGACTAGAGCTTCTGGATCAGCTGGACTCTCTACCATGGGAGATATGGGCAAGGCCCATCGGATTCATGTAGCAGTGAATAACCTCCAGGCAAAGCATCAGTCGACTGTGATCGAGACAATAGATATTGTCGCTAACCAGACCCTTAGTATTTTGATAGATCTCGGTGCTACAGAGAGTTTCATTTATGGTGTAGCGCTAAAAAGGATTAAGTTAAAGGCAGTCGAACAGGATGAGTTTAGCTACGTAGAGATGGCTTTGGGAGCCAAACAAAAGGTTGGAGGAAAGGTTACGAGGTGTATCCTTAACTTGGGAGAGTTTATCACAAGGGCCAACCTGTACATCACGATCTTAGGATCTTATGACATCGTGATCGGTATGGACTGGTTGGAATTGCATGAGGCGATACTCAACTGGAAGATGAAACAATTAAGCTTGTTCGAAGATGAGAGATAGAGATGTGTGATTGTAGGATGAAACCAGGGAGTTTCCCAGAGGTTCATCTCTTCCTTATAGCTACAGAAGAGCATGTGCAAGGGGTGCAAGCTTTATGCAATCCTTGCGTTAAACGAGAAGGGAGTAGCGTAACGTATAGAACACCTTTCGGTGGTGAGTGAGTTTGCAGATGTATTTCCAAAGGAGTTACCTAGGATGTCGCTGGAGAGGGAATTGGAGTTTACTATAGACCTAAAACTGGGAATAGAAATGATATCTAGAACACCTTATCGGATTTCAACCATGGAGTTACAAGAGTTGAGAATGTAACTGAAGGAGTTGTTGGACCTGGGATTGATACGTCCTAGTGTGTCACCGTGGGGTGCACCTATTATTTTCATATGAAGGAAGGATGGGTCGTGGAGGATCTGCATTGACTACTGCCAATTGAACAAGGCCAGGATCAAGAATCAATATCTTTTGCCAAGGATTGATGATTTGTTCGATCAAATGAAGGGTGCAATGGTGTTCTCAAAGATCAATTTGACATCAGGGTATCACCAGTTACGGATTAAAGAAGATGACGTCCCTAAGAACGCCTTTAAGATGAGGTTTGGACACTACGAGTTTACTGTTTTACCGTTTGGACTGACAAACGCCCCAGGGGTATTTATGAGTTTGATGAATGGGGTGTTCCACGAGTACTTGGACAAGTTCATCCAAGTATTCATTGACGATATTTTTATTTACTTTCGGATGACGGAGGAGCACGACGAGCACTTGCGCTTGGTACTACAGTGTGTGCGAGAGCACAAATTGTATGGGAAGTTATCAAAATGCTCATTTTATCAATCGAAGATCCACTACATAGGGCACGCCATCTTCGGTGAAGGTATCGTTGTGGATCCAACAAAGGTCAAGGCCATTATGGAATGTCCTGCATCGACAAATGTCTCGGAAGTGCGTAGCTTCATGGGTTTAGCAGGATACTATCAACGGTTCATCAAGGGGTTTTCAAAGATAGAAAATCCAATCACAGAATCACAAAAGAAAAACAAGAAGTTTGTTTGGACCGAGAAATGCACGGAAGCATTTCAGAGGCTCAAGGAGTTGTTGACAACAACACCGATACTAAAGGTCCCAGACATGGATGCAGACTTTTTGGTATGCACTGACACATCCAAGGAAGGCTTAGGCGGAGTCTTGATGCGAGATGGATGAGAGATCACTTACATCTTGAGGAAACTAAGAAGGCATGAGGATAACTACACGACGCATGATTTTGAGTTGTTAGCCATCGTATATTCCTTGAAGGTTTGGAGACACCACCTTATTGGACGAAAATTTGATCTAAATACTAACCACTATGGACTACAACACATCTTTACACAAAGCTATTTGAACGCGCGACAATGCCGTTGGTTGGAATTGCTTAGTGAGTACGAATTCAAGATTACTTACATAAAAGGAACAATGAACTGAATTGTAGATGCATTGAGTCAAAGACCATGCATCGTTTCGGTGCTTCCACTTCAGACGAATCTATGTAAAAAGATTCTAGCTTTACAGCGTGACGATGACTAGTACAAAGAGGTCGAGGGTTTTATCAGACAAATCACAATGATGGTACCACGATTTGAAGGATTTTCTTTTCATAGCTATGGTTTATTGAGGTTTAAAAATCGGATCTATGTACCACTGAACGACGAGTGAGGATGTTGATCCTAAGTGAGGCTCATAGAGTAGTTTACATGGCTCACCTGGGAGTCATGAAGATGAGGGCAGACCTTAAACCCTTATTCTTCTGGAAGCGAATGAAGGCAGACATAGTCAACTATGTGGGTAGATGTCTAGAATGTCAGCAAGTAAAGTCTGAACATAAACACCCAATAGGATTACTACAACCACACGCTATTCTAGAATCAAAATGGGAGGTTATTTCGATGGATTTTATTGTTGGATTGCCGCTGACGACAAGGAGACATGTCTCAATTTTCATAGTAGTAGACACTCTAATGAAGAGTGCTCACTTTATTCCTGTGCATATGACTTATCAGGCACTCGACATAGCTAGATTTTTCATTAGTGAGATTGTGAGGCTGCATGGCGTGCCTAAGAGGATTATATCCAATCGTGGATTGATGTTCACTGGACTATTTTGGATGAGTTTCCAAGAGGCCTTGGGAACACAACTTAACTTTAGTACTTTGTATCACCTGGAGACTGACGAATAGATCGAATGAACAAATTAGACCTTTGAAGACATGTTGTGCATGTACGTAATGGACCAACGAAAGCGTTGAGAAGAATTCTTTCCACTGGTGGAATTTGCTTATAAAAACAATTACCAGAGAACCATTAAGATGGTACCTTTCGAGTTTCTTTATGGGCGACCATGTCGGGCACCTTTGACTTGGAATCGACTTGCAGATAGGGTCTAGGTGGGACCGGAAGCGATCTAAGAATTGGAAGATTAAATGAAAACTTTAAGACAAAGGATCAAGGAAGCGCAGGATTGGAAGAAGAGTTATGATGATGCCCGGTGTGTCAACCGTAGTTACGTTGTGGTGATCGAGTCTTTTTGTGGCTAAAACCGCATAAGAGTTTGATCTAGTTTGGGAAAAATGGGGCTAAACTATTTCCTAGGTTCGTGGGATCCTATGATATTTTGGAAAAGAGAGGCATGTGGCCTAATGACTAGCCTTGCCTGATTCTTGAGGCATATGCATGATGTATTTCACGTCTCTATTGAGACTTTATGATTAGTGATCCTTCACATGATTTGACTTGAGCACCTTGAGGGTGTCGGATGAGGGTGCACTCACGAATGAGTTGATCCACATCTTGGATCATCGCATTCGACAGCTACGACGTCGAATAGTAGATAATATCAAGGTCCAGTGGGACAATTATAGTCCACACTCGATGACCTGGGAGGACGCATATGATATGCGCCAATAGTTTCCATTTTTGTTTGATAGATAGACATATGATACTGTTATACAATTTATTTCGACATTTATACTGTGAAACTTTGGGATGAAGCTTAGACCAAGAGGGGGTGTATGTAACATCCATCTTTTGGGCACTAAGAAAAATTATTCTTTGAGGACACTTGCTCGCAAGTGATCCGGATTTTATGTTATTAAAACATTTATTTTGATTATGAGGTGTTATGGGATGATGAATTTTCATTTTACTGCATTGACATAGATAGGTGCTATTGACTCAGTTTTGCTGAGTGTGCAGGATTTTGGACCTCGAGGATCTAGAGGCATCGATGGAACCCCTTGGACTCTGGATCGAGCTAGAGAGTGTACCATTGGGGTTTGATTGTATTACTATGATATTAGTGCATATGATTAGATGATATGATATGGATATATTCTGACACGATTTGTTGATGATGTAGGCTGACGATAGCTTGCCAACCAGATTGACATGTGGAGTAAAGGGGTCACACATGACTACCAGAGATGTTGAGGGAGAGGTGTGGACAACAACCCTACCACAACCTACTAGCACTCTCGCTGTGGCTTGAACTGTAGGTTAACATTTACCTATTTCGAGAGGACCAACGATGCCGTGAGGGCAGACTGCGATAATTGCTCACGATGATTCTAAGGGGCACGCAATAAGGCAGGGTCCTTATTCCTTAGAGGCCCTTAGTCTTCCACAAGTTCACCTGGCGGAGTATTGAATCTAGGGATTTTTGATGTCTACCAAGTCAGTCAAGAGGCGAGTGGCACCCATGGAGCACGTAGTGCATCCTGAAGGGTATGTCATGCAAAAAAAATGGAAAGAGGCGAGTGGCACCCTTGGAGCACATAGTGCATCCTGAAGGTCACGTCGCTCAAGGGAACAGATGAGGCGAGTGGCACCCTTGGAGCACGTAGTGTGTCCTGAAGGGCACGTCACGTTGTTTTGATAAATGAATGAACCTAGAGGGCCTTAGGATGAACAATGTGATAAGAATTTAAAAAAAACAAAACATTTTCCCTAATAAAATGTTGCCCATCACGAAAATTAAGGTCTAGGTCTAAATCATGCTAGTGGTAAAATTTTATCCTTTTTATTAAAAAAAAATGATATATAAACATATATATATATATATATATATATAATTAAATTAAAAACAAAATAAATAAAGAGTATGATGTTCGTTAAATCTTGTAACATGGAGGGAGTAAGAAATTTAATTTATTCAAAAATCTGTTGGAATAAAATTTAAAAAGAAGGGAATTAATTGTTTTATTATTTTTGATATATTAATTAAATGAGAAAAGGGAAAAAGGGTTAATTTCCACACCTGTCTTTTTGAGTTCTAATTAAAAAGGGGAAAGAGGGAAAATCTAAAATATTAGTAAACTAGGAAAAGAGCGAAACACAAAAAGAAAAAGGAAACAAAAGGGGAAAAGCGGAAAGTCAAACTTAGTAAACTATTTACCATTTAAGAGCTTTCTAATTTAAACTGAACTAGCAAATTAATAGTGGGGAAAATCATTAAAACCTGTAAGAGAATTTGGGGACACCTAGGAGCAATTCTAGGAGTAACTCTAGGTGGGTGAGGGAAATAATGATAATTAATTAATTAAAGAAATTAGTTTATGGAGGAATGAAGGGGATGGGTGAACCTTGTACGGGGAGGAATTTTTAGAAATTAAATTTTAAAAACTTAATTAAACGAGATTTTAGGAAAGTAAGGAACCACAAAACTCTATATAATGAAGGGAGGAGATGGAGGTTGGATCTCTTATGTTTGCGTAACGTTACACTACATAAATATCTACTTGATTGATTTAACTTGTGGGAGTTGGGATACCCATCTCGGTGAGGAGTGGTAGCTCGACCTTGCGAGGCGAGTTGGGAGCTAGTAGAAATCTCTAGATAGTGAGTGTGTGGCCCCTTTGTGGCTCGGGGGGCTAAGGGGGAAGAAGACTACCCCTAGCATTGGCTGGGAGGTACTAGTGAAGTCTCGACGGTTGGGGAGCGTGAATTGCACGGGACATCATTCAGAGAAGGTGATCAAGAAACGGTACGCTCTCTTCATTTCTGTATGGTAGAATGTATTAGGACTTATGCTTGGATCTACTTATTTAATGGAGAAGTAAACTGATGTTTTTTTTTATTGATGACTAGAACTTTCCTTAGCCTAGCTCGATGGTTTTTGACTCCCATGGCCTTCATTTTCCCACATGTCTTGACCACCTTGTTGTATTGATTGTGACCTTTGTGGTTGTTTAGCCTTCATCCCTAGCTCACCAGTCCTCGCTTGAGCAGTTGGCCAGGAGCCTGATCTACGGTCGTCGCCTTAGCGTTAAAAGCCCCATGGATCTCAAGGCCCTGATTTTCTGTGTGAGGACGATGAGCGAAGGACGAACCGGTTAGCCAACTACCCTTGATGTTTGTCTCTAGTTGATTATTGATTCAGCCATCTGGCAACGACCTCTGCGTGTGGATTTTTTGGTGTCCTGGTTGGTTTTCTCTAGGCCTTGACTGACAGAACCCCTGCAATCATTCTACGACCCTTCCCATTGGATCCTTACATTCCTCTTACTCATGTCTGTGTTGTTTTGGTATTCTGGCAATGGAAAAACATTTTTTTTTATTTGTTATTCCTCTCTGCGTTGTTTTGGTATTCTGGCAATTGAAAAACGTTTTTTTTTATTTGTTATCCCTGTCTGCGTTGTATTGGTATTCTGGCAATGGAAAAATGATTTAATTCTCTGTCTACATTTTTATATTTGGTATCCTGGAATGGAAAAAAGTTTTTATGTTTTTCTTGTCTGCGTTTTCCCCCTTGATTACTACAGTAATTACTTATTATTAATGACAGGAAAAATGTAATTCCCTTATGGTGTGTTGTCATAGCGATTTTTTTATTATACAATGACAGAAAAGAAAAACGAAATCCCCTTCTGGTGTTATGGCACAACGAATTCCTTGTTATTTAATGATAGGAAAAACGAAATCCCCTTCTATTGTGATGGCATAACATTTTGTTTATCATTTCATGACAAAAAATAGGTAATTTCCTTTGGCTGCGTTTTGCACCACATTTTTTCCATCTAAAATTGTGACTGTGTTGCCGTAGAATTCACCCACATTTTCAGCCATTTAAATCACAACTTTACTTGCTGGATTGACCACGTTTTTGATAATCAAAAGTTGACTGTGTTGCTGCAATTACCCACGATTTTGCCTTTAGAATGTTGCCGGATATTGTTGTTAAATTACCCACGTTTTGCTTTTAAATTTTGACATACACTGTTGTTTAAATGCTCACGATTTTTCCATCCAAAACGTGACTGTGATTGTTGTTTAAATGCCCATGACTTTTGCTTTTAAAATGTGAAGAGATTGTTGTTAAATTACCCACGTTTTTGCCTTTAAAGATTGACATAGATTGTTGTTTAAATGCCCACGAAGTCGCCTTCAAAACTGGTGATTGTTTTTCTATGAGTGACCACGGTTAGAATTTAAAAACTAACTGTGTAGACTAATGTTTTCAGCATACTGGTAATAATGGAGCGTCTTTCTCACTATGGAATGACTAATTCTATTTAGCATACCCTAGAATAATGGAACAATATGTTTACTACGTCTCCTATTCTATTCAGTCTGTTATTTATAAAATTGATTTACTATGCTACCCAGAGCACACCCTCTTCCTTACCTGCTCTACAATACTTCATTTATACACATAGTCAATATGTGCAATGAATAATTCCATGCATAAAATAATAGGAAATAGGACTATTATTGTCATTACTTGTCGTTTGCACACACTTATATGTACACAACATAGACACACAGAAACACAAAATTAGTCACAAATAGTTGTTATAATATAATATTCAATGTATATTTGATACTATTAGAAGATACAAATATGCATACTTCTTTTCCTATGCATGCATACATAGTATTACTGAATGAATTTTTCATTTGCTCTTATCCGTGCTTTAAAAATCATTTTTAATATGTTGCTTCATTTTGGGTTCATTTAATTAAGTTGACTTTAGATGATTCCTTAGTTGGGGCCTTACTTTTAAACCTTTAATTGGACCTTTATTTAAGACTTGAAGCTAGCCTTCTCCTTAGTAATGATTCTTCTTCCTTTAATTTAACCAGAGTTTCAGTCATCCCTGAGTCACTTGATTTATGTTTACATTAAGCATTTTGATTCTAGGGCGCCAAGAAATAAATAAATTCATGAAGGATAAAGTCACCAGTTTACTCTTACGCCCTTGAATAAAGTTGAATTTGAATTCTTTAATTAATTGATTCTCTCGAGCCAATGATTTAGTAGAGATATGTAATCATTGAGTTGTTAGACTTCTTGTACACATTAAACTATACTGTGATAAATGATGGTAGTAGACTTTAAATGTCATGCACAAATGAATTTGACGTGATTAATGATAGAGTCTCGATGATTAGATTTCCTCGCGCATGGATTGATTGGATGTTTTCTTGTGTTTGGGATTTGTGCCTTGGATTATGCGTTGGAAAAGTAATAAGATTATTGGCACTTGAATATTGATGATGTATGATTAGTTATGTGATTGGATGCCCTTGCATAGTGAAAATAAAGGTTGACATTTACTCGAGTGCTACGGGTTATATGGATGCATGTTTATTGTTAGTCGTGCGTCATTAAACCAATGCTAACACAATGGTTATGTAGTTGTTTTTCACTCCCGCACAATGTTTTCAATGTAAGAATGATTGTTTAGACTACTGGTGCTCTTGGATTTATGTAATAAATGACATCCTTAGACTTTAGTATTCTAGCACGTAATGGAATTTTTATGATGGATGACCATATTTTATGACTGGGCCTTGCGCCTCGAGAATAACTCATAAATACCTGACACCTTGGTTTAACTTGAATTGTTTTGTGTCATGTGAATGTTGACTCATGTACCTTGATTTATTGCGATATTGTGTCAATTTTTGTTCGTCATTCATGACGATGATGGGTCGTCTTACGTCGTGATTGGTGTTATGCATTTCAGTTGTTTCATTTATACATTTCACTGTGGGTCAATGATGTCGTGATTAATTGGGATGTATACTTCCTAACGCAGCTTTTAAAAATAAAAAATAAAAAATTTTACTTCTTGTATGTCTCTTTGTCATCGTAACGGCAAGGATGTCACAACTAAATTTAAGAGCTTGTGTATGTGAGGGATAAGGATAGGCCCTCCGATTTTAAAAATTTCAGCTTGGTAGCCTTCGATGTCCTTAGCTTAACCCTGAACTCTATGTCATCTAAAGAAAACACTTCTTCCTTTGTAGGGACAATAAGAATGGTGTCCATGGCATTGGGGAACTCATAAAGTCTTTTAAGATAGGAATTCCAATTCCTTAAGGGAATCATATTATTTTCTTTAGTATTGAGGTTTAGAATTTGGAACTTCTTAGGATCCAGCTTACATAGTTGTGAAAGTTGCTCTTGTCTTTGATTGATATAGTACCTTTTTTTCCTTTTAATTAGGAGTGTAAGTATTGATCTTATTTAGTTTTAAGAACTCATTAGAAGCATCCCTAATGGATTTCCTAACAATTTTATATTCTTTATCATACCAAGGGTTTGTCTTTCTATTATTCTTTTTATAGAACACCTATAAAAAAAACTTGTTAATAAAAGTGGATTAATACACTCTATCTATCTATGTATGTATATATATATATATATAATTCATCTATATTATTTAAAAATCCTACTTAGTTTTAATGGTATATTCATTTTAATTTAAGATATTTCAATGTCTCAAAAACTTTTTATCAAGATCTTTCTCGACAACTCAATAAGAATATTTTTTTCCAAATTCTSCATTCAATTACTCATAAACTTTTATTTTAATATAAATCAAGATCTTTCTAGACAACTCAATAAGAATATTTTTTCCAAATTCTGCATTCAATTACTCATAAACTTTTATTTTAAAATAATGATATTTATTTTAATATAAAATTTAAAAAATTATCACATAAAAAAAATAATTAAGTAATTAAAAAACATTTCATATAATTAGAAATAAAAAATAATTTCTTGTTTAATTGTTTTAAGTTTGTTTTTTGTTTGAATCTAATGATAAAAATCTAAACAAAATTGTATTTTTTTTAATTTAAATTGCAATTCTGAATGTATAAATAAATTTAACATGTTGAAATTTTTTTTAGCATTCTTATTATACAGTTTTATTTACTCAAATCTGCAAATCCAACAAATTCTTACCTAATTACAAATAAAAATAAACAGAAAATATCCAAATATTTAAAATAACAGGATTAAACTGTATCGTTTCTTATGTGGAGAGACTCCACACTCCTACGTAAATATGAATGTGATCTTTTAATAACTTACAATTTTACAATAAACATCAGATTATATTGGCAGAACCAAAATAAGCGGGRAAAAAAAACAAATTAAGAACTGGATAATATTACAATCCAAATTATTATATAAGGTATCYGAAAYGATTATTGCATTGAAACGATTTTGATCCGTTAAATTCRTTTAATTAATGCCCTAAACGGGTATCGTTCTTAAAAGTTGTGTATAATCCGTTGACGAAGGAAGATAAAAGGGTTAACTGGTACAAAAGGGTGGGATCGATAAGCCAAGTTTAGTAAAACTCTTGAGATGCAGACAATTATATTTGATTTACAGCGAGATCTGATACAGAAATATAGAAGTTTTAACTAAATCTCTGTATTTTTTGTATTTTTATAGATTTTGTTAGTTACGTAAAAAAAATTCCCTGTGAATTTGCTTTTATTTTAATACAACAAACTTTATCAACTAAACATTGTGAAAAAAAAAGCAACAGAAATAATAAAGACAGGAAAGCAGAAATAGAAAAGACTAACATATCATCATGTCCATTGAAACATTAATCTGATTATGTCCACTGAAACAATATCACTGTAAGATAATATCTGACATATCTTTCCTTTACGTTAATGAAAATAAATTAGACCAAGGAACTGATGATACAGTGATAACGCTTCTAATTCTCCCTTTATCTTGTTAGAAAGAAACAACTTCTCTTTCTCATACCTGTTTGAGCGAAGATGTTAGGGGTTGAGTTGATTTTCATTGGCCTGGGTGGAGGAACTTGAATGTCAGTTCCGGAGTAGGACCGCAACAGTTATAGGTTGTAATGTTCCTTAACTTTGTTGTTAAATTAATAAAGATCTCTCTTTCCCATCCAACTTTGTGTTTTATTTTATGATCATTACATTTGAGCAGTTAATTATCTATAACACTAATAGACTTGATTTCAATTAGCATATTTGAAAGTTAGTTATTTTTGTAACTACCTATTTTATGGTGGTCTTTCTCCTTGTGTGTAGGTGGTTGGAGAAAGTGTTGGAGTGGAACGTTGGAGTAAAGTTTCAAGTGAGGGATCTACATCAAATGATTAGATCTAAGATTGTCTCCTTCTTTCTTGTCAAAAATTAGTTAGTTAATTACAATTTGATTGACTATCTTTTTGGGATTGAGTTGGGCCTTTGGGTCATTCGCTATATAGTGGTGATAACCTAAGCCATAAGAGTACATTCTCAATCAACAATTATTATATGAAAATAAGTTCTACTTTTTACATTAGAATAATCATCCTCAATATCAAATTATTATTTCTATTGTGGGCTTCATATTTATGACATTATGATATCTAAGAATTTTATTTTTATTTGTGAAATGGTTAGGTACAACAAAGCATTCATGTTGCTAGATTTGATTCTATACCCGCCCCTCTTGAATTTCACATGATGCACCGACCATTTCTATCCCTCTTTGGTATGAACCTAACATGGCACCTTAATTACCGGGGGAGGGGCATTTATCAAATCTCCCGCTGGAATCATATTCCACTGGCTGGAAAAGCAATGGAACATTACATGGCGGGGGAACGTAACATCGCAGGGAAACGTAACATGGTAGGATCCGGGTGAAGATTTTCTTTATTCCCATAAGAATTTAGGTAAGTGAACCGTGAATCAATCACATGGTCATAGTGTATCATTGAATTATTTTCTTTGTTATTTTGTTTCATTAAAAATGTGTGAAAGTATGAATGTAAATTGGAGAATGATAATGTACTTTCAAATATTATTTTTATTTCAAAATTGTGCAAAAACATAGTTTATTTTGAAGAATGTGCAAAAATATAGTTTTAGTGGTAAGGTTTTTATTTAAAAATCATATAACATTCTTTTATTGGAGGGATCTTATTAAGAAATTATATAAGATCGTTTACACAAGTTCATCAACAAATTAACGCTGCACAACTTGATACTAATTTATTAATCTATATCATTTATTTAAAATTTTCAAATAATTCTTCATTATTATAATATTAATAATATTATATTCATTAAAAACATTAAAATAATATTATATTCATTAAAAACATTAAAAGTTTTCTAAAATTTAGATAATAATTATAAACTTTATAATTTCTTAAATATAAACCATTACAATGTTTTAATATTTTATATTTCATTCATTACAATTGTAGATTACAAATTCATGTTATGTAAAACTTGATTACTATATAACATGTTTGTATAACGAATATTATTCTCATCCCCCCCCAATTTAGAATAATTGTAATATAATAAATAAAATGATATGATAAACATTAAATAAGATGTTATTACTTATTATTATTATTATAAAATAACATAACTAATAAAAAAGTGGAAAATAATTTAAATATTTTGATTTTTTTAAACACTTATTTAAAATTTATATAATTGTAAATTTTATTATTTCATGATGATGATGATTAACGTTTACTATGACCGAATTGGTCTATCATACTTTAAGAAGGTAAGTGATTACTTGTAATTCTTTAGAATTTTGTGTCTGTGCTCGAAAATCATTAAAAGAATCTTTCCACCATATTTTTGTTGAGTTAAGAGGTTAGGAAGGTTGGTAGTGTGAGAAATATTTTGAAAATGAGATCTAATATGGGTATAGGTTGGACAATCTAAGACAAAGTTTTTTTCATCTTCAACCTTCTTAGTGTCACAAAGGTGACACACTCTTTCATCCCATGGCGTTTTAGGAATTGACCAATGCCTAGTTTCACTATGGAGCTCATGAGAATTTGTTCTTATCTCAACAATGTTTACTTTTTTCTTTACACTTGGAAAAACAGATAGATAATTTTGATCTTCTAGATTAGGGTTGATTACATCCTCATAATACCTTAATTTTCTTTTTTCCTTTAACTCTTTATTACACCACATTTCCTCCTTTAATTTTTATTTGAATTTTTTTTTTAATAGTATCTTTATTCTGCAAAATGGTGTCTTCCATGATTCCCCAATAGTTTAGTCAAGACCGGACATCTTTATGCCATCCTCGCTTGAGTCGATGGTGGTTACGACTTGATTCTGAAGCAATTTTAGGAAGCTTCTTGTCTTCCATGTTGTTTAACGTGTTCATAGCCATGATCTCAATGGGAAAGAGGCGTGTTTATAAGAGGAGGATGGGATAGGGCGTATTTCCTTTAATTTTTAGATTATAAGTTATAAAATTGTTTTGTGTTTGCTCTATATTTCTCCAGGATTCACAAGAGATACTACAACACCAGACTTCACATCCATAAAGAATAACATGTGTAACAAGAGTCTCAAAGAAGAGTTTCTTCTTATCCCAACTCCAAAGGCCAGGTTATTTACAATTGTTTTCAAGCACATAATAAGCTTTCCATCCTCCAATAATCATTTTTGCAATGCTATGATTCCAATTGATCTTGCAGTGAATATCAAATCCAAGATATTTTTATGAAGCCACATCCTCCAAGTTGTTTTCATATATAAAGATATCATAAGTGATCTTATTGGATTTAATAATCATGACCTTAGGCTTATCCATATTAACAGTCATACCCATATTGGAGCTAAAATCCTTGAGGATTCTTAGTTGGTTTTCAAGATCATGGGGACTCCTTTCCATAAGACTGATATCATCAGAATAAAGAAGAAGACTAATGACTATACCAGTAAGAGTAGGGCCGATACAACCTTATTTTTCCAAGCAATCTTCTAACTTGTCAACGTATATGCCAAAAAGTGTAGGGGACAAGGGACAACCTTGTTTGAATCGAATATTGCAGTTAATCCCTTTTGACCATCCCTTGGTGTTTTTAAACTTAGAGATAACGTTCTCATATATTCTTATTGCAATAGTCCTCAACTCGAGAGACACTTTTATCTCTTCCAACCTATTCCAAAGGTTTTTCCTTAGGAACCATGTCAAAATCTTTTCTAAAGTCAACAAAACAACAAAAAATATTGGTTTTAGTACTACGAAACTCCTCTCCAATGATCCTAAAGGTAACAAGATGGTCCACAGTTTATTGATATCTCCTAAACCCGGCCTAGCCTTTAGCTCTTTTACCGCAACTTTCTAGCGAAAGACTAATCTTCTTTTCCAAAATAATTCCATAAATCTTGGCTAAAATCGGGCTAATCATAATGGTCCTATAATTAGAGGGAATGTTTATATCTCCATTTTTAAAAATAGGAACAATGAGACTTTGCGTCCAGGGTTTATGGAAGCCTTGCTTGACTACTAAATTTAAGAGCTTGTTTATGTGAGGGATAAGGATAGGCCCTCCGATTTTAATTTTTTTAGCTTGGTAGCCTTCAATGTCCTTAGCTTTCCTATTTCCAATCCTCTTAACCCCGAACTCTATGTCATCTAAAGAAAAAAATTCTTCCTTTGTAGGGACAATAGGAATGATGTCCATGGCATTGGGGAACTCATAAAGTTTTTTAAGATAGGAATTCCAATCCCTTAAGGGAATCACATTATTTTCTTTAGTATTATGGTTTAGAATTTGGAACTTCTTAGGATCCAACTTATATAGTTGTGAAAGTTGCTCTTATCTAGTTTTAAGGACTTATTAGAAGCATCCCTAATGACTTTCCTAACAATTTTATATTCTTTATCATACCAAGGGTTTGTCGATCTATTATTCTTTTTATAAAACACCTATAAAGAAAACTTATTAATAAAAATGGATTAATACACACTCTCTCTATATATAATTCATCTATATTATTTAAAAATCTACTTAGTTTTAATGGTATATTCATTTTAATTTAATATATTTCAATGTCTCAAAAACTTTTCTTTCTGGACAACTCAATAAGAATATTTTTTCCAAATTTTGCATTCAATTACTCAAACTTTTATTTGAAAATAATGATATTTATTTTAATATAAAATTTAAAAAATTATCACATAAATAAAAATAATAAAGTAATTAAAAAACATTTCATATAATTAGAAATATAATAAACAATTTTTGTTTAATTGTTTTAAGTTTGGTTTTTTGTTTGATTCTAGTGACAAAAAATTAAACAAAATAATACTTTTTTGTTATTTAAATTGCAATTCTGAATGTATAAATAAATTTAACATGCTGAAAAATTTATTAGGCACTCCTCTTATTCAGTTTTATCCACTCAAATCTGCAAATCCAACAAATTCTTACCCAATTACAAATAAAAATAAATAAAAAATATCCAAAAATCTAAAATAACAAGATTAAACTGTATCGTTTCTTTATGTGGAGAGACTCCACACTCGTACGTAAATATGAATGTGATCTTTTAATAACTTACAATTTTACAATAACCATCAGATTATATTGGCAGAACCAAAATAAGCGGAAAAACAAAACAAATTAAGAACTGGATAATATTACAATCCAAATTATTATATAAAGGTATCCGAAACGATTATTGCATTGAAACGATTTTGATGCGTTAAATTCGTTTAATTAATGCCCTAAACTGGTATCGTTCTTAAAAGTTGTGTATAATCCGTTGACGAAGGAAGATAAAAGGGTTAACTTGTACAAAAGGGTGGGATCGATAAGTCAAGTTTAGTAAAACTCTTGAGATGCAGACATTTATAGTTGATTTACAACTAGATCTGATACACAAATATAGAAGTTTTAACTAAATCTCTGTATCTTTTGTATTTTTATAGATTTTGTTAGTTACGTAAAAAAAATTCCATGTGAATTTGCTTTTATTTTAATACAGCAAACTTTATCAACTAAACATTGTGAAAAAAAATGCAGCAGAAATAATAAAGACAGGAAAGCAGAAATAGAAAAGACTAACATATCATCATGTCCATTGAAACATTAATCTGATTATGTCCACTGAAACAATATCACTGTAAGATAATATCTGACATATCTTTCCTTTACGTTAATGAAAATAAAKTAGACCAAGGAACTGATGATACAGTGATAACGCTTCTAATTCTCGATTTGTTTGCTCCAATGGTTGTATCGTCTTCTGCAAATGAATCACGTAATATTTTGTTTGAAGAAGCATTTGTAGCTCTGCCAACATTCTATCTCACGCAACAATAAACAATTTAACAATTAGAGCCATTAACCAGACACC
>ML777976.1:483415-493976 GCA_009831015.1 Picea engelmannii
ATAAAATAAAGAGTATGATCTTCGTTAAATCTTGTAATACAGAGGGAGTAAGACATTTAATTTATTCAAAAATCTATTGGAATAAAATTAAAAAAAAAAGGAATTAATTGTTTTATGATTTTTGATATATTAATTAAATGAGAAAAGGGAAAAGGGTTAGTTTTCACACCTGCCTTTTTGAGTTCCAATTAAAAAGGGGAAAGAGGGAAAATCTAAAATATTAGGAAACTAGGAAAAGAGGGAAACAGAAAAAGAAAATGGAAATAAAAGGGAAAAAGCGGAAAGTCAAACTTAGTAATGTATCTACCATTTAAGAGCTTTCTAATTTAAACTAAACTAGCAAACTAATAGTGGGGAAAATCATTAAAACCTGTAATAGAATTTGGGGACACCTAGGAACGATTCTAGGAGTAACTCTAGGTGGGTGAGGGAAATAAAAATAATTAATTAATTAAAGAAATTAATTTATGGAGGAATGAAGGGGATGGGTGACACTTGTACAAGGAGGAATTTTTAGGAATTAAATTTTAAAAACTTAATTAGACGAGATTTTAGGAAATTAAGGAACCACAAAACTCTATATAATGAAGGGAGGATATGGAGGTTGGATCTCTTTTGTTTGCGTAACATTATGCTGCAGAAATATCTACTTTACTGATTTAACTTGTGGGAGTTGGGATACCCAGCTTAGTGAGGAGTGTTAGCTCGGCCTTGCGAGGCGAGTTGGGAGCTAGTTGAAATATATGGATACTGAGTGTGTAGCCCCTTTGCGGCTCGGGGGGCTAAGGGGGAAGAAGAGTACCCCTAGCATTGGCTGGGAGGTACCGGTGAAGTATCGACGGTTGGAGAGCGAGAGTTTCCTAGCTCGATGCTTGTTGACTACCATGGCCTTCATTTTCCCGCATGTCTTGACCACCTTGCTGTGTTGATTATTACCTTCATGGTTGTTTAGGCTTCATCCCTAGCTCACCAGTCATCGCCTAAGCAGTCGGCTAGGAGCCTGATCTATGGTCGTCGCCTTAGAGTTAAAATACCTATGGATCTCAACGCCCTGCTTTTCTGTGTGAGGATGATGAGCGAAGAACAAACTGGTTAGCCGACTACCCTTGATGTTTGTCCCTGGGTGATTGTTGATTCCGCCATCTGAAAACGGCCTCTGCGTGTGGATTATTTGGTGTCTTGGTTGGTTTTCTCTAGGCCTTGACTGACAGAACCCCTGAAATCATTCCGGGACCCTTCCCGCTGGATCCTTACATTCCTCTTACTGATGTCTGCGTTGTTTTGGTATTCTGGCAATGGAAAATTTATTTTTTTTATTTGTTATTCCTGTCTGCGTTGTTTTGGTATTCTGGCAATGGAAAAACGTTTTTATTTTTATTTTTTATCCCTGTCTGCATTGTATTGGTATTCTGGTAAAAGAAAAATGATTTAATTCTCTGTCTGGATTTTTATATTTGGTATCCTGGAATGGAAAAATGTTTTTGTGTTTTTCTTGTCTACGTTTTTCCCCTTGGTTACTACAGTAATTGCTTATTATTAATGACAGGAAAAACATAATTCCCTTATGGTGTGTTGTCACAACGATTTTTTTATTATACAATGACAGAAAAGAAAAACGAAATCCCCTTCTGGTGTGATGGCACAACGTTTTGTTTATCATTTCATTACAGAAAATAGGTAATTTCCTTTGGGTGCGCTTTGAACCATGTTTTTTCCATCTAAAATTGTGACTGTGTTGCCGTAGAATTCACCCACGGTTTCAGCCATTTAAATCACAACTTTACTTGCCGGATTGACCACGTTTTTGATAATTAGAAGTTGGTTGTGTTGCTGCAATTACCCATGATTTTGCCTTTAGAATGTTGCTGGATATTGCTGTTAAATAACCCATGTTTTTCTTTTAAAGTTTGACATAGACTGTTTTTTAAATGCTCAAGATTTTTCCATCCAAAACGTGACTCTGATTGTTGTTTAAATGCCCACGATTTTTGCCTTTAAAATGTGAAGAGATTGTTGTTAAATTACCCATGTTTTTTCATTTAAAGATTGACATAGATTGTTGTTTAAATTCCCACGAAGTTGCCTTCAAAACTGGTGATTATTTTGCTATGAATGACCATGGTTAGAATTTAAAAATGGACTGTATAGACCAACGTTTTCAGCATACCCGGTAATAATGGAGTGGCTTTCTCACTATGGACTGACTAATTCTATTTAGCATACCTCTGAATAATGGAACGATATGTTTACTACGTCTCCTATTCTATTCAGTTTGTTATTTATAAAATTGATTTACTATGCTACCCAAAGCACACCCTCTTCCTTACTTTCTCTACAATACTTCAGTTATACACACAGTCAATATGTGCAACGATTAATTCCATGCATAAATTAATAGGAAATAGGACTATTATTGTCATTACTTGCCGTTGGCACACACTTATATGTATGTAATATGTACACAACATAGACGCACACAAACACACAATTAGTCACAAATAGTTGTTATAATATAATATTCAATGTATATTTGATACTATTAGAAGATACAAATATGCATACTTCTTTTCCTATGCATGCATACATAGTATTACTAAATGAATTTTTCATTTGCTCTTATCTGTGCTTTAAAAATCATTTGGGTTGTATGAATTTATGCTTCTTAATATTATTTCGGTGGTTAATATGTTGCTTCATTTTGGGTTCATTTAATTAAGTTTACTTTAGATGGTTCCTTAGTTGGGGCCTTACTTTTAAACCTTTAATTGGACCTTTATTTAAGACTTGAAGCTAGCCTTCTCCTTAGTAAGGATTCTTCTTCCTTTAATTTAACCAGAGTTTCAGTCATCCCCGAGTCCCTTGATTTATGTTTAAATTAAGCATTTTGATTTTGAGGTGCCAAGAAATAAATAGATTCAAGAACGATAAAGTCACCAGTTTACTCTTACACCCTTGAATAAAGTTGAATTTGAATGCTTTAATTAATTGATTCTCTCGAGCCATTGATTTAGTAGAGATATGTAATCATTGAGTTGTTAGACTTCTTGTACACATTAAACTATAATGTGATAAATGATGTTAGTAGACTTTAAATGTCATGCACAAATGAATTTGACGTGATAAATGATAGAGTCTCGATGATTAGATTTCCTCGCGCATGGATTGATTGGATGTTTTCTGGTGTTTGGGATTTGCGCCTTGGATTATGCACTGGAAAAGTAATAAGACTATTGGTGCTCGAATATTGATGATGCATGATTAGTTATGTGATTGGATCCCCTTGCACGACAAAAAAAAAGCTTGACATTTAGTCGAGCACTACGGGTTATATGGATACATGTTTATTTGTTAGTCGTGCGTCATTAAACCAATGCTAACACAATGGTTATGTAGTCATTTTTCACTCACGCACAGTGTTTTCAATGTAAGAATGATTGTTTAGACTACTGGTGCTCTTGGATTTATGTAATAAATGACATCCTTAGACTTTAGTATTCTAGCAAGTAATGGAATTTTTATGATGGATGACCGTATTTTATGACTGGACCTTGCGCCTCGAGAATAACTCATAAATACCTGGTGCCTTGGTTTAATTTGAATTGTTTTGTGTCATGTGAATGTTGACTCATGTACCTTGATTTGTTGTGTCATTGCGTCAATTTTTGTTCGTCATTCATTACGATGATGGGTCATCTTACATTGTGATTGGTGTTATGCGTTTAAGTTGTTTGATTTATACATTTCACTGTGGGTCAATGATGTCGTGATTAATTCGGATGTATACTTCCTAACACAACTTTTAAAAAAAATAAAAAATTACTTGTTGTATGTCTCTTTATCGTCGTAAAGGCAGGGATGTCATATATGGTATCAGAGTGGGTTCAACCCTGCGACTTTGGATCGCCAGGCTTTCCACTGTAGTAAACCCATGAGTATTCACCCTTGCGTTAAGTAAAAACCTTAACGTGTCCTAGTGGAGATCACATTTAGAGGGCGCCCCTGAGGGTCCACAATGCACAATAGCTAGTATCGATAACATACTCCTAGATCTCAAGAGAGATGAGTTCTAGCATCCATGAGTGTCCCGGATGGTGGTGTCATCAAATTATAGTTGTAGAGCAAGGTGTGTGCTTCACACTTCGCGTTTACGACCTCCAGCATGAAGGTCCATGTGGTGGTCTTTCCACTGAAGGGGAGCACTCTTTTATGGTGGAAGACACTCCTACCCCTTTTGAACCTAGCCACTGACGACGTGTCATGGGAACTATTCGAGGGACGGTTCCAGGAGAGGTATTTTTCTAGGGAATTCGTTGAGTGTCAGCTCAATGAGTTCGACACCTTGTGACGAGGTAGCCTCATGGTGCCCGAGTACGAAGCCCGTTTTGGAGCTGCTTTGATATGCTCTGCACCAAGTTACCCATAAACTTAAGGTCAAGAAGTTTGAGTTTGGCCTTATTGTTAGAATTTATCTTTGACTTCGGGTACCAGGAGTACTGGACCAAAGAAGGGGTGTTGGACGTGTGGGGAGCCACACTACGAGCGCAACTTCCCTCTGGAGAGGACTAGAGATTCTGGATTAGCTGGACCCTCTACCGTGGGAGATATGGGCGAGGCCCGTCGGATTCATGTAGCAGTGAAGAAATGCTAGGCAGAGCATCAGTTGACTGTGGTCGAGCCGACAGGTACCGTTGCCAACTAGACCCTTAGTATTTTGATAGATCTCGGTGCTACCGAGAGTTTCATTTCTGGTGCAGTGATAAAAAGGATTAAGTTAAAGGCAGTCGAACAGGATGAGTTTAGCTTTGTAGAGATGGCTTCGAGAGCCAAAAAAAAGGTTGAAGGAAAGGTTACGGGCTGTATCCTTAACCTGGGAGAGTTTTCCACGAGGGACAACCTGTATGTCACGATCTTAGGATCTTATGATGTCGTGATCGGCATGGACTGGTTGGAATCGGATGAGGCAATACTCAACTTCAAGATGAAACAATTTATCTTGGTCGAAGATGAGGGATAGAGACGTGTGATTGTAGGATGAAACCAGGGAGTTTCCCTGAGGTTCATCCCTTCCTTGCAGCTACGGAAGAACATGTGCAAGGGGTGCAAGATTTATGCCATCCTTGCGTTAAACGAGAAGGGAGTAGCGAAAGGTATAGAGCACCTTCCAGTGGTGAGAGAGTTTGCGGACGTATTTCTAGAGCAGTTACCTAGGATGTCGCTGGAGAGGGAATTGGAGTTTACTATAGACCTAAAAACGGGAATAGAAATGATAGCTAGAACAACTTATCGGATGTCAACCCGAGAGTTACAAGAGTTGAGAATGCAACTGAAGGATTTGCTAGACCTGGGACTGATACGTCCTAGTGTGTCACTGTGGGGTGCACCTGTTATTTTCATACGAAAGAAGGATGGGTCGTGGAGGCTCTGCATTGACTACCGTCAATTGAACAAGGCCACGATCAAGAATCAATATCTATTGTCAAGGATTGATGATCTGTTCGATCAAATGAATGGTGCAACGATGTTCTCAAAGATCGATTTGTGATCAGGGTATCACTAGTTACGGATTAAGGAAGATGACGTCCCTAAGACTGCTTTTAAGACGAGGTTTGGACACTACGAGTTTACTATTTTATCATTTGGAATGAGAAACGCCTCAGAGATATTTATGAGTTTGATGAATGGGGTGTTCTGCGAGTACTTGGACAAGTTTGTCCAAGTATTTATTGACGATATTTTTATTTACTCTCGAACGACGGAGCAGCACGACGAACACTTGTGCTTGGTACTACAGTGTCTGTAAGAGCACAAATTGTATGGGAAGTTATCCAAATGCTCATTTTATCAATCGAAGATCCACTACTTAGGGCACGTCATCTTCGATGAAGGTATCATTATGGATCCAACAAAGGTCAAGGCCATTATGGAATCGCCTGCACCGACGAATGTCTCAGAAGTGCATAGCTTCGTGGGTTTAGTAGGATACTATCGATGGTTCGTCGAGGGGTTTTTGAAGATAGCAAATCTGATCACAGAATCACAGAAGAAAGGTAAGAAGTTTGTTCAGACCGAGAGTTGCGTGGAAGAATTTTGGAGGCTCAAGGAGTTGTTGACAACAACACCGATACTAAAGGTCCTGGACATGGATGTGGAATTCTTGGTATGCACTGACGCATCCAAGAAAGGCTTAGGAAGAGTCTTGATGCAAGACGAATGAGTGATCGCTTACATCTCGAGGAAACTGAGAAGGAATGAGGAGAACTACGCGACGCACAATTTGGAGTTGTTAGCCATCGTATATTCCTGGAAGGTTTGGAGAGACTACCTTATTGGACGAAAATTTGATCTAAAGACTGACTACTGTGGACTACAACACATATTTATGAAAATCAACCTGAACGCATGACAATGGCGTTGGTCAGAATTACTTAGCGAGTATGACTTCAAGATTACTTACATAAAAGGAACAATGAACCGAGTGACAGATGCATTGAGTCAGAGACCACGCATCTTTTCGGTGCTGCCTCTTCAGACGAATCTACGTAAAAAGATTTTAACTTTACAATGTGACGACGACTGGTACAAAGAGGTCGAGAGTTTTATCGGACAAAACACAATGATGGTACCACGATTTGAAGGATTTTCTTTTGATAGTGATGGTTTATTGAGGTTTAAAAATCGGATCTATGTACTGTTGAACAATGAGTGAGGATGTTGATCCTAAGCGAGGCTCATAGAGCAGTTTACATGGCTCACCCAGGAATCACGAAGATGAGGGCAAACCTTAAACCCTTATTCTTCTAGAATCGAATGAAGGCATACACAGTCAAGTATGTGGCCAAATGTCTAGAATGTTAGCAAGTAAAGGCTGAACATAGACACCCAATAGGATTACTACAGCCACACGCTATTCTAGAATCGAAATGGAAGGTTATTTTGATGTATTTCATTGTTGGATTGTCATTGACGACAAGGAGACATGACTCAATTTTCGTAGTAGTAGACACTCTGATGAAGAGTGCTCACTTTATTCTTGTGCATATGACTTATCAGGCACCCGACATAGCTAGAGTTTTCATCAGTGAGATTGTGAGGCTGCATGGCATGCCTAAGAGGATTATATCCGATCCTGGATCGATGTTCACTGGATGATTTTGGACGAGTTTCCAAGAGGCCTTGGGAACACAGCTTAACTTCAGTACTGCGTATGACCCGGAGACTGACAGACAGACCGAACTAACAAACCAGACCTTGGAAGACATGTTGCGCATGTACGTAATGGACCAACAAAAGCGTTGGGAAGAATTCTTGCCACTGGTGGAATTCGCTTATAACAACAGTTACCAGAGCACCATTAAGATGGTACCCTTGAAGTTTCTTTACGGGCGACCATGTCGGGTTCCTTTGAACTGGGATCAGCTTGCAAATAGGGTCCAGGTGGGACTGGAAGCGATCCAAGAAATGGAAGATTAAATGAAAACTTTAAGACAAAGGATCAAGGAAGTGCAGGATCAGTAGAAGAGTTACGATGATGCGCGTCGTGTCAACTGTAGTTACGTTGTGGCGATTGAGTCATTTTGTGGCTGAAACAACATAAGAGTTTGATCTAGTTTGGGAAAAAAGGGGCTAAAATATAGCCTAGGTTCATGGGATCCTACGATATTTTGGGAAAGAGAGGACTGTGGCCTAATGACTAGCTTTTCCTGATTCTTGAGGCGTATGCATGATGTATTTCACGTCTCTATTGAGACTTTATGATTAGTGATCCTTCACATGATTAGTGATCCTTCACCTGGGAGGACGCATATGATATGTGCCAGCAGTTTCCATTTTTGTTTGATAGATAGGCATATGATACTGTGATACACTTTATTTTGGCATTTATACTATGAAACTTCGGGACAAAGTTTAGACCAAGATGGGGTGTATGTAACATCCTGCTTTTGGGCGCTGAGAAAACTTATTCTTTGAGGACACTTGCTCCCAAGTGATCTGGATTTTACGTTATTAAAACATTTATTTTGATTATGAGGCATTATGGGTTGATGACTTTTCGTTTTACTGCATTGACATAGACAGGTGTTATTGACTCGGTTTTACTGAGTGTGTAGGATTTTCGACCTCGAGGATGCAGAGGCATCGATGGAACCCCTTGGACTCTGGATCGAGTTAGGGAGTGTACCATTGGGGCTTGATTGTATTACTGTGATATTAGTGCATATGATTAGATCATATGATATGGATATATTCAGACACGATTTGTTGATGATGCAGGCTGACGATAGCTTGTCGACCAGACTCACATGTGGAGTAAAGGGGTCACGCATGACTATGTAACATACCCACTACCTAAATCAAAATTTTCCGGTCCTCTGTCGGACTCGAGCTCCTAAATAACCACGAAGATCCAATGTGGACTGGCTCTTTCTCTTTTCTTCCCCATTCTCAGGTGATTGTGGGTCATAATCGTGGTTCAGTTTGAACGTAGTGCCTATTTGTGTTTCGTACTCCGGCGCTGTAGTAAGGTCCAATCATTAGACTCTGCAATCACCAAAGCCCACCAGGGCTAACGTGCGTCCCATAGGGATGAATTCCCACGGGGTCAACAAATGGCCAATAGGAATAAACCTCAATAGGAGTAGAGAACCGCCAATGAGAACAAGCCATGTCGCGCAGTTAGGTGTAATGTAGGTGGAAAAAAGGGAAACTCAAAATGGTAGTCGACATGACAGGAGAGGGTCCTACTTCACATGCCACACTATTTCGGACAGCCCCCCCCCCATTAAAGGCAGAATGGCAAGGGGGATCCAGAATCCACTTGAGCGTCGTCGATCTTGATGAGTTAATATCAACCGTTCGAGAGTTGCGTGACCAATTCCAGACCCCCCCCCTACCGCTAAAGGAAGAACAGTAAGGGGGCTCCAGAATGGAACCTCATCCGTAGATCTGGGTGGGTGGATGTTGGTCGTCTAGATCTACTCACTGCTTATCCTAAAGCATAACCACATCCTGGCTTAAGTTAACGTCTTGTTTCCACATCTAACGATCATTACAGACCAGGAGATCCTCCAAAAGAATCTCTTCCATTCATCGGGGTTTTTTTGCTCATGATGTCCCAACAATTTGGTTCACCGATCACCAAATCTTGATACCCTCCTCTACTTCCTTAGCCTCCCGGGATAAGTCTTTAATCCACGTGACCTTTATCTCACAAGACCCCAGCCTTGTCCCTCATCGGGGTTTCAGGGTTTTCAATGCCAAAGTGCAAATGTCCACGGAATTCTCGATTCCTCGAATCCCGACTCTCCGGTTTGTTGACAGCTGGCCCCTCATGGTGGCATTATCCTCCTTCTCTGATGTGCAGACAGCTGGCCCCCACTCATTGGGGTTTCGCGTTTCGCGATTCCAAAGTGCATCGATAACTTGTCACCGGGATCTCTGATATCCCGATGAGACAAACTCCGATGGATGGCCCCCTCGTCGGGACTTCCCCGATGGCCTGGATCTCTGCCACGCGTCCCCATAAGCAGACGGTCCTGATCCAATCTCGCGCTTTCGCAACTTCTGGTACTCTGGAAGTCTTGCCTTCCAAACCTCCGATATACCGATGGGCTCTCGATCTCGCCACGTGTCCTCACAAACGGGTGGTTCTGATCTCGTCGAGATTTCGAGACTTGTGATGTCCCAACTCCTTCGACCTCAGGAACTCCGATTTCCCGATGTCGAATATCCCGACTCTCTGCGAATTTCTGACACGCATCCCAAATGGATGGACGGTCCAGATGAACTCTCGGGGTTTTCCAAACGCCAACCCAAAAGGCACTAACCCGTCCAATACGACGGATGACGGGTAATCGGACCAAGATCTAACGGTCCAGATCCGTTCTTTCTGCGCACACTCCAGAGACTAAACTCCGAGCATCTTAACCCGATCCAACGACCGATGGGATTTCTAATGAGATCCAACGGCTCAGATTATCCCACCTTGTGCATTCCTCCACTACTTCGTGGATGTGGAAAGATCCATGGTCCAAATGTTCTCCCAGGTCTTGGGATCTATGATCCCGATTTCCTCGTTGTTCACAAAGATAGAGGAAAAAGGACAGGAAGTGTAACGCTCTCACTACCTCTGTCAATCTGATGGTCATGAATGACCATGGGTCTTCTGACAAGATCTCTTCCGTTGAATCATTACTTACCCCTACGTTGCCAATTTGGAATTCTAAGAGAGTCATTCCTCCTCGTACATGGTTAATAAGACTTGTGCATTCAAGCCCGTTTTCTGGGTTCTTGGTGAACCTTTCTAAGGAGGAAAAGTCTCTATGACTAGGTATACTCCGGGCATCCCTCGAGATGGGTAACGGAAAGCAACTTCTCAAGAACAGGCTGGGAGCCTAACTTAGCTCAACCTAGGAATAAATAAAATTGTTTTTATCCACGTACATCATGCGTGGTTTCCTCTTGTTATGAGCATATATCTATTCATTCTTATCAAACACTTCACAGACATTCTTACATAGAAATCATTCACAATTTCACAGTTCTATGAGCATATACATACATA
>ML777976.1:493986-510682 GCA_009831015.1 Picea engelmannii
ATATATATATATATATATATATATATATATATATATATATATATATATCATTCTATGAATTTGAAGATACAGTATGTAAAACACTTATCCGAAAACAACACCAGAAATGGGTGTGACTGCTGAGAGGGGTGCTCGTTTCCACCCAACCGTAGGCATAGCAACTCCCAGTGGTTTTACCACTAGCCACCCCCGAGCTGAGACCACAATGCTCTGAGACTGCATCTCTCTGTCTGCCAGTGACCAGGAGCGAAGGTTGCAATCCTTCCTCTCTGCTATCACTCACTTTGTGTAAAGACAGAGTTCCCCTCGCGTTTTCCCTTTCAATCGCCTATGCCATACGCCTTATCCTCTCGCGAGGTTGCATGTGGCACGATTACCCCCACACTGATCAGGCCTGACGGTTCTATGGATAGGTGGTTCACCATCCCATCCCTCATCAAGCTATCCGCCTACTAGCCGGCGAGGCATTAAATTTCAGGGCCAGCGAGCCGCTTTTGGTTCTCCAGGCCAGTGGAGTCCAAATATGGTATTTAATTCTCGGTGGATGTTAACGCCACCTTTTCAGGTGCCTTCCACTGCCATCGTGGTCTCTTTTTCTGCACATCCACTCATCAACAGTCCTGCAATAAATTCAGAATGTTATTCACATTCATTGACCTCTTCCTCAAGGTCCATTTACATCACATATTCACATTTATGAGTTTGCCATAGTTCTTGGCCAGTCTAGTTATATTTACAAGTTGAGGGAAACAAGGTGTTACAGACTACCAGAGATGTTGAGGGAGAGGTGTGGACAGCAGCCCTGCCACAACCTACTAGCACTCCCGTCGTGGCTCGAACTGTAGGTTAATGTTTAGCTAGTTCGAGAGGACCCATGATGCCATGAGGGAAGACTACGACAGTCGCTCACGATGATTCTAAGGGTCACGCAATAAGGCCAAGTCCTTATTCCTTAGAGGCCCTTAGTCTCCCACAAGTTCACCTGGCGGAGCATTGACTCCAGGGGTTTTTGATGTCTACCAAGTTAGTCAAGAGGCGAGTGGCACCCTTGGAGCACGTAGTGCATCCTGAAGGGCACGTCGCGTAAGGGAACAAATGAGGCGAGTGGCACCCTTGTAGCATCTAGTGCGTCCTGAAGGGCACGTCGTGTTGTTTTGATAAATGAATGAACCTAGATGGCCTTAGGATGAACAATGTGATAAGAATTAAAAAAAAAACATTTTCCCTAATAAAATGTCGCCCATCATGAAAATAAAGGTCTAGGTCTAAATCATGCTAGTGGTAAAATTTTATCATTTTTATTAAAAAAAATGATATATATATATATATATATATATATATATATATANGAGAGAGAGAGAGAGAGAGAGAGAGAGAGAGAGAGAGAGAATAAAATTAAAAACAAAATAAATAAAGAGTATGATCTATGTTAAATCTTGTAACATGGAAGGAGTAAGAAATTTAATTTATTCAAAAATCTGTTGGAATAAAATTTTAAAAAAAGGGAATTAATTGTTTTATTATTTTTGATATATTAATTAAATGAGAAAAGGGAAAAAGGGTTAATTTCCACACCTGCATTTTTGAGTTCTAATTGAAAAGGGGAAAGAGGGAAAATCTAAAATATTAGGAAACTAGGAAAAGAGGGAAACAGAAAAAGAAAATGGAAACAAAAGGGAAAAAGCAGAAAGTCAAACTTAGTAAAGTATCTACCATTTAAGAGCTTTCTAATTTAAATTGAACTAGCAAATTAATAGTGGGGAAAATCATTAAAACCTGTAAGAGAATTTGGGGACACCTAAGAGCGCTTCTAGGAGTAACTCTAGGTGGGTGAGGGAAATAAAGATAATTAATTAATTAAATAAATTAATTTATGGAGGAATGAAGGGGATGTGTGACACTTGTACGGGGAGGAATTTTTAGGAATTAAATTTTAAAAAATTAATTAAATGAGATTTTAGGAAAATAAGGAACCACAAAAATCTATATAATGAATGGAGGAGATGGAGGTTGGATCTCTTCTGTTTGCGTAACACTACGCTATAGAAATATCTACTTGACTGATTTAACTTGTGGGAGTTGGAATACCCAGCTCGATGAGGAGTGGTAGCTCGGCCTTGCGAGGCAAGTTGGGAGCTAGTCAAAATCTCTGGATAGTGAGTGTGTGGCCCCTTTGTGGCTTGGGGGGCTAAGGGGGAAGAAGAGTACCCCTAGCATTAGCTGGGTGGTACTGGTGAAGTCTCGTCGGTCAGAGAGCGGGAGTTACACGAAGCGTGCGTAACGTCATTCAGAGCGAGCAATCAGGCAATGGTACACTCTCTTCATTTTTGTATGGTAGAATGTATTAGGACTTATGCTTGGATCTACTTATTTAATGGAGAAGTAAATTGATGTTTCTTTTTATTGATGACTGAAACTTTCCTTAGCCTATATTAATGGTTGTTGACTCCCATGGCCTTCGTTTTCCCACATGTCTTGACCACGTTGTTGTGTTTATTGTGACCTTCATGGTTGTTTATCCTTCATCCCTAGCTCACCAGTCCTTGCGTGAACAGTCGGCCAGGAACTTGATCTACGGTCGTCACCTTAGCATTAAATTACCTATGGATCTCAATGCTCTGCTTTTCTGTGCGAGGATAATGAACAAAGGATGAACCAGTTAGCTGACTACCCTTGATGTTTGTCCCTAGTTGATTGTTGATTCTTCCATCTGGCAACGACCTCTGCGTGTGGATTATTTGGTGTCCTGGTTGGTTTTCTCTAGGCCTTGACTGATAGAACCCCTCCAATCATTCCAGGACCCTTCCCATTGGATCCTTGCATTCCTCTTACTGATGTCTGTGTTGTTTTGGTATTTTGGCAATGAAAAAACTTTTTTTTTATTTGTTATTCTTGTCTGCGTTGTTTTGGTATTCTGGCAATGGAAAAATGATTTTTTTTATTTGTTATCCTTGTCTGCGTTGTATTGGTATTCTGGCAATGGAAAAATGATTTGATTCTCTGTCTTCATTTTTATATTTGGTATCCTGGAATGGAAAAACGTTTTTGTGTTTTTCTTGTCTTCCCTTTCCCCCTTGATTACTATAGTAATCGCTTATTATTAATGATAGGAAAAACGTAATTCCCTTATGGTGTGTTGTCACGATGATTATGACAGAAAAGAAAAACGAAATCCCCTTCTGGTGTGATGGCACAACGAATTCCTTGTTATTTAATGACAGGAAAAACAAAATCCCCTTCTAGTGTGATGGCACAACATTTTGTTTATCATTTCATGACAAAAAATAAGTAATTTCCTTCGGGTGCACTTTGCACCACGTTTTTGCCATCTAAAATTGTGACTGTGTTGCCGTAGAATTCACCCACGTTTTCAGCGATTTAAATCACAACTTTACTTGCCGGATTGACCACGTTTTTGATAATCAGAAGTTGACTGTTTTGCTGCAATTACCCATGATTTTGCCTTTAGAATGTTGCCGGAGATTGCTGTTAAATTACCCATGTTTTGCTTTTAAAGTTTGACATAGACTGTTGTTTAAATGCTCATGATTTTTCCATCCAAAATGTGACTGTGATTGTTGTTTAAATGCCCACAATTTTTTCCTTTAAAATGTGAAGAGATTTCTGTTAAATTACCCACGTTTTTGCCTTTAAAGATTGACATAGACTGTTGTTTAAATGCCCACGGAGTCACCTTCAAAACTGGTGATTGTTTTGTTGTGAATGACCATGGTTGGAATTAAAAAAGAGACTGTGTAGACCAACATTTTTAGCATACCTGGTAATAATGGAGCGTCTTGTTCACTATGGACTGACTAATTCTATTTAGCATACCCCTAAATAATGGAACGATATGTTTACTACGTCTCCTATTCTATTCAGTCTGTTATTTATAAAATTGATTTACTATGCTACCCATAGCATACCCTCTTCCTTACTTGATCTACGATACTTCATTTATACACACAGTCAGTATGTGCAACGATTAATTCCATGCATAAAATAATAAGAAATAGGACTATTATTGTCATTACTTGTCGTTGGCACACACTTATATGTATGTAATATGTACACAACATAGATGCACACAAACACACAATTAGTCACAAATAGTTGTTATAATATAAGATTAAATGTATATTTGATACTATTAGAAGATACAAATATGCATACTTCTTTTCCTATGCATGCATACATAGTATTACTAAATGAATTTTTCATTTGCTCTTATCCGTGCTTTAAAAATCATTTGGGCTATATGAATTTATGCTTCTTAATATTATTTCGGTGGTTAATATGTTGCTTCATTTTGAGTTCATTTAATTAAGTTGACTTTAGATGCTTCCTTAGTTGGGGCCTTACTCTTAAACATTTAATTGGACCTTTATTTAAGACTTGAAGCTAGCCTTCTCCTTAGTAAGGATTCTTCTTCCTTTAATTTAACCAGAGTTTCAATCATCCCTGAGTCACTTGATTTATGTTTAAATTAAGCATTTTGATTCTGGGGCACTAAGAAATAAATAGATTCAAGAAGGATAAAGTCACCAGTTTACTCTTACACCCTCGAATAAAGTTGAATTTGAATGCTTTAATTAATTGATTCTCTCGAGCCATTGATTTAATAGAGATATGTAATCATTGAGTTGTTAGACTTCTTTTACACATTAAACTATAATGTGATAAATGATGTAGTAGACTTTAAACATCATCCACAAATTAATTTGACGTGATTAATGATAGAGTCTCAATGATTAGATTTCCTCGTGCATGGATTTATTGGATGTTTTCATGTGTTTGGGATTTTCACCTTGGATTATGCGCTGGAAAAGTAATAAGATTATTGGCGCTCGAATATCGATGATGTATGATTAGTTATGTGATTGGATCCCCTTGCGCAATGAAAATAAAGGTTGACATTTACTCGAGTGCTACGGGTTATATGGATGCATGTTTATTTGTTAGTCATGTGTCATTAAACCAATGCTAACACAATGGTTATGTAGTTGTTTTTCACTCGCGCACAGTGTTTTCAATGTAAGAATGATTGTTTAGACTACTAGTGCTCTTGGATTTATGTAATAAATCACATCCTTAGACTTTAGTATTTTAGCACGTAATGGAATTTTTATGACGGATATGATTGGGCCTTGTGCCTCGAGAATAACTCATAAATACCTGGTGCCTTGGTTTAATTTGAATTGTTTTGTGTCATTTGAATGTTGACTCATGTACCTTGATTTATTGCGACATTGCGTCAATTTTTGTTCATAATTCATGACGATGATGGGTCATCTTACATCGTGATTGGTGTTATGCGTTTAAGTTGTTTCATTTATACATTTCACTATGGGTCAATGATGTCGTGATTAATTGGGATGTATACTTCCTAACGCAGCTTTTAAAAATAAAAAATAAAAAATTTTATTTGTTGTATGTCTCTTTGCCATCGTAACGGTAGGGATGTCACAGCTAAATTTAGGAGCTTGTGTATGTGATGGATAAGGATAGGCCCTCCAATTTTAAAAATTTCAGCTTGGTAGCCTTCAATGTCCTTAGCTTAACCCCGAACTCTATGTCATCTAAAGAAAAAACTTCTTCCTTTGTAGGGACAATAGGAATGTGTCCATGGCATTGGGTAACTCATAAAGTCTTTTAAGATAGGAATTCCAATCCATTAAGGGAATCGTATTATTTTCTTTAGTATTGCGGTTTAGAATTTGGAACTTCTTAGGATCCAGCTTACATAGTTGTGAAAGTTGCTCTTGTCTTTGATTGATATAGTACCTTTTCTTCCTTTTAATTAGGAGTGTAATTATTGATCTTATTTAGTTTTAAGGACTCATTAAAAGCATTCCTAATGGCTTTCCTTACAATTTTATATTCTTTATCATACCAAGGATTTGTCTTTCTATTATTCTTTTTATAAAACACCTATTAAAAAACTTGTTAATAAAAGTAGATTAATACTATATATATATATATATATATATATATATATATATAATTCATCTATATTATTTAAAAATCCTACTTAGTTTTAATGGTATATTCATTTTAATTTAAGATATTTCAATGTCTCAAAAACTTTTTATCAAGATCTTTCTCGACAACTCAATAAGAATATTTTTTCCAAATTCTGCATTCAATTGCTCATAAACTTTTATTTTAAAATAATGATATTTATTTTAATATAAAATTTAAAAAAAGTAATTAAAAAACATTTCATATAATTAGAAATAAAAAAATAATTTTTTGCTTAATTACACTGTAGGCCTTCCCCGTCCCCCTATTAGAATAGATGACTTAATCAATTTTTAAATTAGAAATTTTAATCTTATGATCATGAATTTAATCAATTTTTAAATTAGAAATTTTAATCTTATGATCATGAATTACACTCTGATCAATGGATGAGATTTTGATAAATTAATTTCCTTACTTTTATAAAGACATACGTTTTTATGTTTAATTTTTTACTTAATATGATGAAAAAAATTACATAATGCTCACTAAATTGCCACCTTAGGGAATTAGCAAAAATAATTATGGTTACCAAATGGCGTGTGGAAGGTTTTGGAGTGATAGAGTCTTTACCACGTGGTGGTGGAATATGTTGCTAACATTTCATATACGTGTTGGTGTGCGTTCTTTATAGCTGCGCGCATACAAGTCGGTGTTTAGGCATTTCACCTTTCTCCCTGTGATACAAGTCGGAAGAATCTTTAACAATGCGTTGATTTGATTGCAGGTACCTGTTGGTCCCATTTACTTCACGGGAAAACATACGAATCGATATGCACCTGCGTGTTGGGTTATGCATAAAATGGTATTTGATTGCAGTCACTTGTTGGTCCCATTTACTTCACGAGAGAACATACGAGCCAAAAATTCAATGGATATGTACATGGTGGCTACCTTCAATCCCGGTTTGTTCTTCCGGGTTGATAATTATTTGTCCATCTTAATATTAATCCGATATGTTTGTTTATGTAAACATCCTACATTATTGATCTTATCAAAGTTGCATTCATAATCTTTTAAGTTTGGAATGAACAAGCATTGATACAACCAATATGGTGGTAGAGATCGCCAAAAAAAAATAATAAGCGGAACGAGGAAAAGGGTTTACGCTGCAGAACTATTTCGATCGAGATTCAGTGCCCGATATTATATATTCGGACACCATGCATGGGTATATTGACAGTAGTGAGGCCTCCGATGGGTCTCTGTGGCGAGATGATATTTGGCTGTTGAATGAACAACCAGTCATTCAAAATGATTTTATATCGCCACAGCAAGAAGAATTTGGAATTAGTGAAGGGAAATTTAACTTGTGACCGCCAATGGGAAATGATAGTAATTGTAATGTCTTGAGCATAACGTTTGCCTCGAATTGTATGTTACTTGTAGTGTTTTGAAGCTTGAACTGGCATAGGTTTGAAGCAGTCTCTCATGGATCACTCAAAATTGTATTTTATAAGACTAAGGCCGACGCAGAACCTTCCTTTTCCTTTAGCTGGACTTATAGTTTAGGGTTGTTTAATAACTTTTATCTTTTCGCAAAACATTCTCTCAATTTTGTATACATTTTTCAAAACGTTTTCCATAAAATAATTAAATGCTAATTAATTATAAAAGTGGTTCAAAGTCCCTGATATATCACATCGTTTCAAAGTTCAATACTTTTTCAAAATAATAATGTTCTTCTAAATACGCTCTGTATTATATTCGCTCGGTATTATGTAAAAAGCAACAAGGTCGTGTATATAATACGCTCTATATTATATTATAAGGCTGTGTATAGCTTTAAATTATATACGCTCTGTATTATATAACAAGGCTATGTATATACGCTGTGTATTATATAACAAGGCTGTGTATAGCTTTAAATTATATACTCATGTATAGATTTAAGTAATAATAAAGAGCGTATTATAATATATAATATAAGGATGTATATAGCTTTAAATTATATTATGTATATATTTCACATCGACATTATTATAAGCTCTGTCAAAATTTATATTTAATTATTTTTCAAAGCTGTGATTTGAATTTTGATAAATTTATAAACTTTTTTATAATTATAAAAGTGTTTTTTTTTTTTTTTTTTATGTAACTTCATCTATAACTATATAATTTTATAGATGAATATAAAATAAGATTAAGGTTAATATTATTCTTATTAAAAGCAGGGTTAAATTCATATTATAATTAATGTTATTTGTATTTGGATTTATTTTATAATAATAAGAAAATAATAATAATAAAAAAAATTATTTTAATAATTTATTTTTAATGATAATAATAATTTAATAATTTAAATTTAATTTAATGTAAAAATGTATTAATGTTTTTATATTTAGTAATATATTTATTAATGCATTAAATGTATTATTAATATATTGTTTTAAAAGTATATTAATACTTTTGTAATGTATTAACATTCTAACTCTCTAAATCTAAATTTATTTATTTATTTGTTAGGATTAGAGTGTTTTTAGAGTTATACATTTTAATTATTGTTAATATTTATTAGGGTTAGGATTAGACTGAGATTAGGGTTAGAGTTATTCCCATTGAAATTAGGGTTATGATTTTATTAAAATTAAAGTTATTTGTATTAAAGTTTATATTTTTATAATAATAAAAAAAAGTAAGTAAAAGATAATTTAACTAATAAAAATTTAATAATAAGAATGTAATGATAATAATTTAACAATTTTATTTTTAATTTAATTTAATGTATTATTTATTATTGTATTAATATTTTAATGCATTAAAATAATTTTTTTTACAATGCATTAATGCATTAGACACTAATCTTAGTATAAATGCATTAAAATTTAAATTATTGTTATACATTTAAATTATTATCAATTATTGTTATACATTTCAATTGTTATCATTTTGGTTATACATTTCAATTATTGTCAATACTTATTAGGGTTAGGGTGAGAGTGAGATTAGAGTTAAAGTTATTCCCTAAAATTAGGGTTATGGTTTTATTAAAGTTAATGTTATTTGTATTAAGGTTTATTTTATAATAATAATAAAATAATAATTTAAAAAAAAAATTAATAATAATAATTTAATAATAAAAATGTAATGATTTGTACTTGATTTATAAATCTTTTATAAAAATTAACTTTCCTTTTTATATCAAATTTGAAATTGGTTCTATAGATTAATATATTAATAGTGCAATGTATTAATAGTTCAATTAATATATTAATAGTTCAATTGGTTCAATTAATATATTAATAGTGAAATTGGTTCAATTAAATGTATTAATATGATTTTAAATTTATTAAGTAGCCAAAAACATTTATAAGTGTCCTTTGAACAAGTAAAAATTTAACTTTCCTTTTTATAAGTGTCTTTTGAACAAGTATAAATTTAACTTTTCTTTTTATATCAAATTGGAAATTGGTTCAATAAATTAATAGTGTAATGTATTAATAGCTCAATTAATATATTAGTAGTTCAATTGGTTCAATTAATATATTAATAGTGAAATTGGTTCAATTAAATGTATTAACATATTTTTAAATTTATTAATTAGTCAAAAAAAAAATTGAATAAATAAATTAAGATAGATTTATAATTCCAAGTTTATAATGTTTATATATTTATTTTCCCCACTTTTATTATATTATATAGATTTATTTTTTCAAATTTGAAATTGTTTCAATTGATTAATATATATTAATAATGTAATGTATTAATAGTTCAATTAATATATTAATAGTTCAATTGGTTCAATTAATATATTAATAGTGAATTTGGTTCAATTAATAGTGTAATGTATTAATATATTTTTAAATTGATTAAGTAGCTAAAATAATTTAAAAAATAAATAGATTAAGATAGATTTATAATTCCAAGTTTATAATGTCAATACATTTATTTTCCTCACTTCTATTATATTATATAGATTTATTTTTTCAAATTTGAAATTGGTTCAATTGATTAATATATATTAATAGTGTAATGTATTAATAGTTCAATTTGTTCAATTAATATATTAATAGTGAAATAGCTCCAAATTATTAGTGTAATGTATTGATATATTTTTAAATTTATTAAGTAGCCAAAATAATTTAAAAAATAAATAGATTAAGATAGATTTATAATTCCAAGATAAATTTTTAATATAACTTTTATTTCCCCACTTCTATTATATTATATAGATTTAGTTTTTCAAATTTATTAATAATAAATTAAAACTAATTATGCATCTATTTTATATAAGGTTGTAAAGCATGTATTTTCTCTATAAAGTTGTAAAGCATGTATTGTTGATTATGTCTCAGTTAGGGTGTTAATAATATTATGTAGGATTTAATGGGGAGATGTGATTTATGAATCCACCAATCATCTTTTATGAAATTATTTTTACTAATTTTTATTTTTACCATACATTTTATGGAAAAGTATAAATCATTTTATACAAAGTAAAAGATGATTCCATACATCTCATTGAGACTAACATTTCCCAAGGTCGCACTGCGATGAACATTTCCCAATGTCTCCATGTGACGAACTTTTTCGAAAGTCCCAATGTGACAAAAAATTATTGACGACACATTATAACGACCATTTTCGTAACGGTGCTAAAGTAAAAGATGATTCTACACTGTGTCAAGTGTTTCCAAACATTGCATTATGATGAACATTTCCACATGTTGCATTGTGACGAACATTTCCCAACGTCGCAATGTGACGACCATTTCTCAATGTTGCATTGTGACGAACGTTTCCCATCGTCACACTGTGATGAACATTTCCCTTTTGTTATCAATGTCCTTAGGAAAATATAAACCATTGTCTAAAAAGTAAAGATTGATTCCATACATCTCATTGTGACTAACATTGCATTATGATGAACATTTCCCTATGTCGCATTATGACAAACATTTCCCAACGTCGCAATGTGATGACCATTTCCTAATGTCACATTGTGACGAATGTTTTCCATCGTCACAATGTGACGAACATTTCCCTTTTGTTATCAATGTCCTTAGGAAAAATATAAATCATTGTCTAAAAAGTAAAACACGATTCCATACATGTCATTGTGACTAACATTTCCATTGCATTATGATGAACATTTTCATAGCATTGTGACTAACATTGCATTATGATGAACATTTCCCTCCGTCACATTGTGACAAACATTTCCCAATGTCGCAATGTGACGACGATTTCTCAATGTCGCATTGTGTCAAATGTTTCCCATCGTCACAATGTGACGAACATTTCCCTTTTGTTATCAATGTCCTTAGGAAAGATAAAAATCATTTTCTAAAAGGTAAAACATGATTCCATACATCTCATTGTGACTAACATTTCCATTGCATTATGATGAACATTTCCATTGCATTGTGACGAGCATTGCATTATGATGAACATTTTCCTATGTCGCATTCTGACGAACATTTCCCAACGTCGCAATGTGATGGCCATTTCCCAATGTCGCATTGTGATGAACGTTTCCCATCGTCACAACGTGACGAACATTTCCCTTTTGTTATCAATGTCCTTAGGAAAAATATAAATCATTGTTTAAAAATTCAAACATGATTTCATACATCTCATTGTGACTAACATTTCCATTGCATTGTGACTAACATTGCATTATGATGAACATTTTCCTACGTTCCATTCTGACGAACATTTCCCAACGTCACAATGTGACGACCATTTCCCAATGTCACGAGCATTGTCCGGCGTCACATTGTGATGAACAACTCTCAATATAATTTTCCATTGTCATAAACATTTACGGTTGTTGCAATGCAACAAGCTATATATATATCGTACATCAGACATAGTCATTGTCATGGTCATCATCAATTGGAGTTAACTATCATGATGGTGAAGCATAGGCTATCACTCTGAACCATCGTCATTGTCATGGTGTTGGTCATGGTCATGGTCAATGTTGTCTATTTATGTAATGATGTATTATTAATGTATTTGTACTTTATTACTTCAATCTATTAATGTACTATTATAAATTAAATATTTTTTTTAATGTTTTAATGCTTTATTAATGTATTAATTAACAATACTTTATCAATACTTTTTTAATGTATTATTTCATAATATATAAATATTTTATTAATCCATTAATTTATTAATTAAGAATATATAAATATATTAACTATAATATATTTAAACACAATAATAATGACTTAATATACTATTATAATTTATTAATTAATGTATTTGTTAGTGCTTTATTAATACATTAATGGGTAATCTATAAATATCTTATTTATAAAATATTTTAACATTATAATAATGAATTAATATATTATTATAATATATTAATTTGGGTAATATATTATTAAAGTATTGATGTATCGTTATTTTATTAATGTGTCATTATATTATTAATTAATGTATTATTTTATTATTGTATAATAATGTATTAATAATAATAATATATTATTATTTTATAATAATGTATTAATACATTAATACATTATTAATAATGTATTAATACATTAATACAATAAGATATTAATAATACTCTATTAAAATATGAGTTAATATACTATTATAATTTATTAGGTAATGTATTTGTTAGTGTTGTATTAATAATACATTTATAATAATGAGTTAATACATTATTATAATGTATTATTAATATATTAATTTTTTTTATAATGTATTGATACTTTTTTAATGTAATAATTCTATAATATTAATGTTTTAATATCAATAATTATGTTTTTATTTATAAAATATTAAATACATCAATGTATTTAATATATTAATGTATTAATACATTATTGTATAAATACATTAATGTACTTAATACATTAATGTATTTAATACATTAATATATTTAATGTATTTATACAATAATGTATTTATACATTATTGTATTTGTTAATGTTTTATTAATACATTAATACATTATTAATGTATTTATTACATTAATGTATTTGTTAGTATTTTATTAATACATTAATAGTGTTTTAATACATTTATGTATTTAATATATTATTAATATTGTATTAATATATTAATAAGGTAAGATATTAATAATATGTTATTAAAGTATGAGTTAATATACTATTATAATTTATTAGGTAATGTATTTGTTAGTGTTTTATTAATAAATTTATAATAATGAGTTAATACATTATTATAATGTATTATTAATGTATTAATATTTTAATAATGTATTTATAATTTTTTAATGTATTTAATGTCTTAATATCAATATTTATGTTTTTATTTATAAAATATTTAATACATTAATATATTTAATGTATTTAATATATTAATACATTAATAATGCTTTATTAATGTATTAATATATTAATACATTAATAAAGCATTATTAATGTATTAATATATTAAATACATTAAATATATTAATGTATTAATATATTAATACATTAAATGTATTAATGTATTACACCCGGATGGGGTGTTAGGGCCAGCCACCTGGCGCATAGAGGAGACGCGGAGGAGCCAGCAAAGCACCGAGCCATGTGCTCGAGTCGTGCCAACTGCTGTCAACATTCTCCTGTATTAAATTGTATTTACGATGATGGGAGGGGCATTTACTCGAGCTCCCTCAACCTCTATTTTGCAGAGTGCAATGCCTCAGCTTGTTTGTGTTATCATTCCGCAGCTCCGGTCTGGTTCTGCTGGTCTGCTCATGGTGCTTATACCACCCCGGTCGCCCCTTGTCCTCCCCCTTGGTCTTGCAGACCATTCCCACTTACCAGGCCAAACCATGCCGCGCCAGTGAGTTAGACCACGTCGGGGTTCTCCCTGGCATCCTCGACGACCTCTCGCTTTGGCTTCTCCTCCTGGTTCTCCTTCAACTTTATCCTCGCCACTCCAGATGCATGAGTTAGCCATTCACACTCCCTCCACCGTAACTATTTCGATCTTTGATTGCATGGCCATAATTGACACCAGCCCAAAGCCTTCTTGGCGCCACCTCATAGCTCCGTCCACCTCCAGGCACTCCTTTCCTCCTCCTCCGTTGAATATTGCCTCCATGATTTCACCCACGGGGACACCCCTTCATAGTCAACCCGCCTGTAACAAGGAGACGATGTCCTCTAACCTAGAAGCGGACTTGCTGTGGCGAGAAAACGTTACCATCCTTTACGACTTAGTCTTCGAACTCTGTCAGGGAGTGGAGGACCTCCACTTTCGATTACAGCATGTGGATGGGAGGCTTTCAACCCTCCTCCAGCTTATGTCCACTCACCAAGAAGTCCCCCCCACAGCTTCAGAAGAAGCACCTTCCACCGAAAGTGACAACGAGAGTTGTAGGCAGCAGGGCACAGCAGAGGACGTCGAGGAGCCGACTCGGTAGAAGCTCAAGCATGCAGTCATGGCCACAGACAAGCAAGAGCAAATTCCGTCAGGCGACGTTGAGGTCGTTAAGGAACCGATTCGGCAGGAGGACAAGGAGGAGGTCGTCATTAGTCTGCAGGTGCACATTCTGACGTGAGATGCCGAGACTGCTACTAACAAGGACGCGTGCACCGAGAACGATGACATGCAATGGGCAACCAGCGGGACACCTGTCGAAGAGGAGCCGTGGCCAAGCTATTTGCCAAAGTATGTACCATACTATATGCCAATTGTCTAACCCATATAGGGGGATGATCTTTTTATAGATGTTACTCTAGTAGTATCTTTGTTGGCTAAGCTTTCTGTTTTTATAACATTGATACGAACTCTGGTGTTAGAATTGCCCGGTTGGTTGAACTGGTTTCTCCTTTTGGAGAAGTTTAGTAATTAGAACCTCGATGATACTCAGTTTTGTACTCTTGGTTTGGTTCTTTGAAGGCCTTTATATATAAAATTACTTACTTACAAAAAATATATATATTAATGTATTAATGCATTAATGTATTAATACATTAATGTGTTTAATACATTAATGAATTTAAGGTATTTAATACATTAATGTATTAATGTTATTTAAAGCATGTCAGCAGTCAACTAGCAACAATCACTTTTATGTAAWAAGTSATTRATRTAAGYYAATCGGCACCATTAWTCGAAAAAGGTGAAAAATGACGCCGATCCGCGTATATCAACCACTTTTTACATAAAAGTGGTTGTTGCTAGTTGTTTTAAGTTTGGTTTTTTTGTTTGGATCTGGTGACAAAAATCTAAACAAAATTGTATTTTTTTTGTTATTTAAATTGTAATTCTGAATGCATAAATAAATTTAACATGTTGAAAAATTTCTTGGACACTCCTATTATACATTCTTATCCACTCAAATCTGCAAATCCAACAAATTCTTACCTAATTACAAATAAAAATAAACAAAAAAAATCCAAAAATCTAAAATAACAGGATTAAACTGTATCGTTTCTTATATGGAGAGACTCCACACTCCTACGTAAATATGAATGTGATCTTTTAATAACTTACAATTTTACAATAAACATCAGATTATATTGGCAGAACCAAAATAAGCGGAAAAAAAAAACAAATTAAGAACTGGATAATATTACAATCCAAATTATTATATAAGGTATCCGAAACGATTATTGCATTGAAACAATTTTGATCCGTTAAATTCGTTTAATTAATGCCCTAAACTGGTATCGTTCTTAAAAGTTGTGTATAATCCGTTGACGAAGGAAGATAAAAGGGTTAACTGGTACAAAAGGGTGGGATCGGTAAGCCAAGTATAGTAAAACTCTTGAGATGCAGACAATTATATTTGATTTACAACGAGATCTGATACACAAATATAGAAGTTATAACTAAATCTCTGTATCTTTTGTATTTTTATAGATTTTGTTAGTTACGTAAAAAAATTTCCATGTGAATTTGCTTTTATTTTAAGTGAATTGGTCTGTTGTGGCCTAGCGTATGTAACTACTCCTCGTTCCGCTGATGAGCTATGTAAGAAATAAGATCTTCATGGGTTGTCTCCTGGTGGTTCTAATTAATATCCTCTGGTTTATGATGAATCTATTCCAAGTTGTTGTGACTGACTGTACTGACCAACCTGACTCTGACTGTGAATTTGCTTTTATTTTAATACAGCAAACATTATCAACTAAACACTGTGATAAAAAACGCAGCAGAAATAATAAAGACAGGAAAGCAGAAATAGAAAAGACTAACATATCATCATGTCCATTGAAACATTAATCTGATTATGTCCACTGAAACAATATCACTGTAAGATGATATCTGACATATCTTTCCATTACGTTAATGAAAATAAATTAGACCAAGGAACTGATGATACAGTGATAACGCTTCTAACTCTCGATTTGTTTTCTCCAATGGTTGTATCATCTTCTGCAAATGAATCACGTAATCCTTTGTTTCAATATGCATTTGTAGCTCTGCCAACATTCTATCTCACGCAAGAATAAACAATTTAACAATTAGAGCCATTAACCAGACACCTCCAAGATTTCATGGAGAGAAAAATCAAAGCTGTTATCCCAAACATCACCTTTGGTTTTACGGGAACCAATGCGCCTAAATCAGAGAATAAATCAGTCATCTCTTCTCTCCTCTTGCCTTCCGCCACAACATGGTGGATAGCAAGTTTGTCATAAGGATTGCTAAAGGCCATGTTCCAATTGGCAGAATTATTGGTATAGCTTAATGGTTGAGGAATTTTGTGGTTATTGATGTCTTTCAGAAAACGGATACACCCCTTCTACAAAGA
>ML777976.1:531022-569174 GCA_009831015.1 Picea engelmannii
ACATAGATTTATGATCAATATTGATGATATATATATATATATATATATATATATATATATTGATGATCAATTCTTATTTCATTTATATATATATAATTAGATTTGTTAATATATTCATTTGATAGTGCGTTTGGTTTGGTTTGCAGGTTAGGCGGGAGGGACCTTGGCCCTCAAGGCTCCAGTATTTCAACAAAGGCTCTGATACCAGATGTAAAGACCGTCATTTAATTTAAACTACCATATAATTAAAACAGAACAGTAAATTTGAAATTTACTCAAATTTCACTTAATCCAGCACAATCAATCCAATATTTCAATAAATAAAATTTGGTAACCATTTACATACCTCACTCTGATGCTATCCTCCGCTTGATGCTATCCACCACTTGAACCTGTCGCTGCTCCTTAGGACACCCCAAAACCAGCCACCCTACCGACTAGTATGCCTAGCCCTAGGACATCAATGGACGTCCTAGCCCTCCGAGCCCAAAACCTCCTCAGCCCCCGGTGCATTGTAAATCCCACTGTAAAATTTCTCTCTGTCCCAATACTCCCAGTTCTCCACCTCTCGAATGCATGAAAAAAAATTGAATCCCCTCCATTCCCCTTCTCCACTTCCCTTATTCCTCCTTCACCGCCCTCGCACATTTACTTCCCCCACCAAAAATCTTATCCCTTTATTAATGCCTTATCCATTCATTTATGTTTCCCTTTTACGTATTGGTTACGTTATCCCTTATGGGATACGTAACCCCATTTAACATTATATTTCATTTTTAACCATTAATTTAATACTTAATCAATTAATGACTCACTTAATAATTAATTATTCATTAACCCTCATATACACTATTTAATAATATCCCATTAGAATTATTATTATTGATATAAATACAATTTAGATAATCTTTAGGATTATTATTAAATTAACCATCTAATAGTTAAGGGTCATTACAAAGTTGATAACCCTATGTTGAAGACTTACCAGGATATCTATGAGTTCTCATGGAACTTCGACAAAGGAAGAATTTGAAGTTTTTAAATTTATTGAGAATAGCGCTCCATTTGTTATTTTATTAGGACAATCGTGAATTGGAAAATATTAGGCCTGAAGGGAAGAAGAAGAAATCATAGATCATAAGAAGCAAGAGTTAAAATATTTCATGACTAGGAGGATTGAACACTTGATTGAAGAGTAGGAGAACCAGGCGAAGCTATTTCCAACCAGAGATTTGGATGTCGAAGTTGGAAGAAAATTAGAAGACCCACAAAAGACTGAAGTACCTATTCTAGGTACAAATGAAGTATTACCCTTGATTTCTTGGAAGGAACCTCAACAACACGAATTTACTCTCTTGAAAGAAGATAAGAATCAGAATGTAAAAAGGAATTCCGAGATGAAGCTCACTGGAAAGAAGGCTAGAAAAGTAAGTAAGAAGAGATCTAAGATTGAAAAGTTACAGAAGGTTCCCGAGGGAACTTTGCAGAAGGAAAATTTGCAAAATTGGAACTTCGCCAGAAAATCAGAACAACGTCACGTGGCACTTCGCCATGGCGAAGCAATATAGTTGTTAGAGACAGTATAACCATTCGACTGACGAACCGAACCGGTAGAAAGGAATTTATGGTTAGAAATTTCACCACCGGAACGTTGGGACCATGCCATAGTGGGCATAACTGAGTTAATGAAGGCTTCTTGCCCATTGCAAGAGATCTGTTTCTGAGTTATCTATTTATCCCATTGTGCCACGCAATGAGAACACTTTTTCCATTCGTGACTATCAGAGCTCACAACATAGTTGATTTCACACAATGATCACCGCGTTAGTGCCATCTATATCGTTGTATTAAACAATTACTCTTTAAACCTTAGACATTCAACCACAAGTGTGCATGTCGAACAAGCTTAGCGTTGCAGAGAAAATTATCGAAGAAATTCTTATTGACCTAATGACTAAAAGAATGAAGAGTTCATTGAACAAGAGGCAATAGTACAACAACAAGTTGAAGTAGCTCAAGCCAAGCTCGAGGCTTTTGAAGCAAGACTAATCAAAACAGAGTGACTCAGGACAAGTCATAGGTGAGTGTTGGGGGTCTGTTGGCCCTTGACAAACTTTTTAGGATTCTTCATCATGTTTGACCTAATTTTAGGAGTTAGATAAGTTTTCGAAGGTAGAGCACAAGACGAAGCAGAGATCATGGGATCTTGTCCCCTTTTAGGGCCCTTTTTTGGATTTGGGATTATGTAACGGGTATGGGAATGTCGGACCATGGGTTCACCCATGCTTAGGCCTATTTTGTAATGTATAAATAGATGTTAGGAGATGTAGTGAGGATATATAGAAATGAATGGTTGAGTTCTAGAGTTCAATCTCTGTTATCAAGAGTTGTAAGTGATTTGGTGCAAACTGTGTGAGACTTGCAGAGCTAAGTGCAAGTCATTGTAGGAGACTATGGAAGGGTGTGTGCTTAGATCTACTCAGGGAAGGAGGATCTAGAGAGCTACACAGATCTCTTGTCCTATGTAGAGTAGGTTTTTTTAGGCTCTGTGCATGTAACCTATTGAAGAAACTAATAAAGAAGACAAAGAGTTGGTGGGCATATCCCTAGGGTGGGGGTGAACTACATACATGTTGTGTTTTTTTTCTTTGTGCAATGTGCTTATATGTTAATATGATTAGTGGTTTAATATAGATGAATGATATGTTGATGCTTGGTACTTAATAATATGTATGGATATTAGATATGACTGTTATACATGTTCTTAGTGATGAATTTTTTAAGACCTGATCTGTTTCGTCATGCTAAGTGATGCTAGATGCTAGATCTGGTTGGCTACTGCTCTGTGTTGTAATTAGGGTTTAAATGCATTGTAACTAAGAACTGAATATTGATAAATATACTGTTGAGTTCTCTATTAAGTGATTAGAATCATAGATCTCTGTCCCAAGTAAGGCTGCAGACAATAGAGTCCTGCAACCACCCCTACCTCTACCTCGGGTGAGACTTCATCTGCTTTGCAGATGTTGCCGAAAGGGCCGATAGTTAGGGTTTTTTTGGTGTGTTGTTGTAGCATTGAACCCTAGGTCTGCCCCTGTGCCAACAATCCTCAATAATTGTTAAACTATGAAATGTTTTGACTAAAACTATAAGACCTTCAGCCAATAAACGAGCGCAATCTATTAAATAAAATTCCATAAACTATTAACTTCTAAGTTAGAGACTCAAAAAATGCACAACTAAATACCAATGAATCCTTAACATAAGAATCATTGTCATAATCACTAATTATTAGGTCTTTCATAGCTTTCATAAAATCAAACATATATTATTATTATATCATGTTTATATGTAGGTACATATAGGGGATTCATTCAAATATTTAGAGATTGATCTCTCCTATTATTAGTAATGATTGAGGTAGTTGGTATCCCTTTAGTAATGCAATTGTCGAGAAGAAGAGACACTATGTACATTACATAAGTAATCCCATTCACCTATAAATCGTTGTCATCCACATGCAGTGTTGTCATTCATAACTGAAATTTAAGGGCATCGCTAATTAACCAATAATTTTGTTGCCTATTGAATACATTAGGTGGTTTTCAATCTCTATTTAAAGGAGTCTTTGTCCACATAAAATCATTGTTTAAGCATGCATTATTTGGTTGTTCTAATAATTATTTGACATGACGTTTATCAAAATAGGTTAATGTTGTCTACTAAAGGTATGATGTCATTGTCATTTAATACATGATAGCCAAGGCATACAACCTAATTATAACCATTGTCAATAAACACGTCAGTCCATCCTTATTTCTAAAAAGGGAAACCGCTATAATATGCAACTTTCAATCCACAAAGGAAACACAACAATTACGCATAGGACACAACTAATGCACTACCATAACTTGCAATTAATACACAATCTTAGACGCGGCCCAAGACCAGTCACCAGATATGTATGAAATCGTTGGCATAATGGATCAATGCTCCCATTGAACACAGATCTTTCCATAATAAGAGAAAAATGGGATTCGCTGCCAATACAACGTAGTCAAACCAAGGTTGGTATTCATTGCCAGTCGTAGCGTAAACTCGTTTTTTTCCTTATGTATAAAAACACAATCAGTCTGAGTTGGAATTCACTGCCATTAAATGTGCGCTTTGTTGTGTGAAAAACCCAAAATTTTGTGAGGTCAATGCGGTGTACAGGTTGAGAGTAGGGCCACGAAATCACAGTGTGAACTTGGGTAATAGAGCCACGTGAAAGAGCCAAGCCAAGGCTCAATACTACACACTTTAGAAGTGAAATTAAAATGCTAAGAAGGAGGATCAAGGGCCATCATTTTCGCTTTGTTTAGACCATAAGGAAGAGAAATATTTTTAAGCCAGATGTATGTAGATTCGCCTGTAAGAGGGACGAGACTATCCCTCTCTACTGTAAATTATCACCCAACCAAAATGCTTGGAAATACCAAAAAACTAAAAATGCAGACATAAATTTATCAACGCAGAAGGATGAAGGATATCAACCAATATATGCTTAACCAACAATTTAACTGAAGTGAATTACATTTCAACAAATAAAATCCATCTTTTAAGATTTAAAAAGGAAATCGTTGTCTCAAACACAAGGGTAATCATTCACAAGGAAATCACAAGATAAGTTTGCCTTTAAAACATATCAAAATGCATAGGAAAATTTACTATGAAATGTAATATAAATTGTAGACTTAAATTGCCCAGAGAAGTATTGAAAACACAGAGATATACTTCACCAGGAAATGCAATAGAAACGCAGACTTGATTTTCCAAGAAAGGTATAAACACAGAGGATATAAGCGGATCATGGAAGGGAAAGAGAAACAATTGTGAAAGTGTTCAATCGCAAAGGCACACGAAAAACCATAAACTAGGAACAACCAACGCAAAGATAATAAGGTAATAAAACATAGAGATTACTAAACACAGTTTTCAGAAGCCGAGAAGATTTAGGGAACATAGGTGATAAACATGCAGAGACCATGGAAAGGACAAAGATCAAAATGCGGAGATAAGAAGGGGTAAATAGCTAGGAAAACACATCCTTTGCTCATCATCCACGCGCAAAAAAGTAGGGAATTTGAATCTATAGGTCATTGTGCATTGAAGTGACGACCATCGATTAGGCTCCTGGCTGACTGCTCAGGTGTGGACTAACGAGCTAGGGATGAGAACGAAAAACAAAACTCTTCACAAAAATAAAAAAACCAAAGGACAGTCACAACATGTAGGGATTGAATGCCAAGGGAAATAAGTCAAGCAATGAGCTTAAGGCTATGGGGAATTTAAGTTCTTGGTTGAAATGCTAAGTCAAACATTTTCTTTACCCAATTAAAAACATAGAATTGAAAGCGTAAGGTATAATAAGAATCTACCGTGCAGAATCAAGTAAGTGTACCATAGCCCAAATGTCCTCTCTGTGTCGTTGTCTCGCGCGCTCTATGTAGATCCCTCTTGCCGACCGATAAGACATCACCAGTACCTCCCAACCAATGCTAGCGGTACTCTTCTCCCCCCTTAGCCCTGCGAGTTGCAAAGGGGCCACACACCCTAAACCAGAGAACAATTAGCTCCCATCTTGCCTCGCAAGGCTGAGCTACCACTCCTCACCAAGATGGGTATCCCAACTCCCACAAGCTAAGTCAGACAAGTCTGAAATTATATAGTGTAACGTTACACATAATAGAAGAGGCCCATCATCCTCCTCCTCCCTCCTTTATATAGAGTTTCTAGGTCATTTACTTTCCCAAAATCCCATTTAATTTAATGTTCAATAATTTAATTCATAAAAATCCTCCTCGTACATGCGTCACCCATCCCCTTCATGGCACCATAAATTAATTTCATTAATTAATTAATTACTCCTATTTCCCTCACCCACATAAAAGCATTCCTAGAATCGCTCCTAGGTGTCCCCATATTCCCTTACACATTTTAATGTCTTACCCCCTTACTAATTCACTAGTTGAGTTCAATTTAGAAAGTTCTTAAATGCAAAATACCTTACTAGGTTAGTCTTTCTTCTTTTCCCTTAAGTTTCCCTTTCTCTTTATGTTTCCCTCTTTTTCCTAGTTTCCTAATTCTTTTAAATTTCCCTCTTTCCCTTTTCATTTAAAACTCAAATTAGTAAGTGTAGAAAATTATCCTTTTTCCCCCTTTTCTTTTTTTAATTAATAAATTTTAATTAGCATGTGTAACAAAACAATCATTTCCCTTTTAATTTTTAAATCCCTCAATAATTTGATTTTAATAATTTAATCAAGATTCTTACCCCCTTTTCATCACATGTTTAAAGATGATTATTATTATTATTATTTTTACCACAAGTATTACTTTAGAACTAGATTTTAATTTTCGAGGCTGGGCGACATTTTCTTAGGGAAATTGTTTTTAAATGTTTCCTTATCACGTTATTAGTTCTAAGGCCATTTAGGTTTATTCATTCATTATTTAACAACATGACATGCCCTTCGAGACGCAATAGGTGCTCCAAGGGTGCCACTCGCCTTATTATGTTTCCCTTGTGGGACGTGCCCTTCAGGACACACTACGTGCTCCAAGGGTGCCACTCGCCTCTTTCCATTTTTCTTGCGTGACATTCCCTTCAAGATGCACTACATGCTCTAAGGATTCCACTCGCCTCTTGACTGACTTGGTAGACATAAAAAACACCTGGAGTCAATATTCCGCCAGGCATTCTTGTGGGAGACTAAGGGCCACTAAGGAATAAGGCCCCTGCCTTATTGCGTGCCCCTTAGAATCATCGTGAGCGACATTCGTAGTCTTCCCTCATGACATCGTGGGTCTTCTCGAACTAGGTAGTCGTTAAGATACAGTTCGAGCCATGGTGGGAGTGCTAGTAGGTTGTGGTCGGGCTGTTGTCCACACCTCTCCCTCAATGTGTCTGGTAGTTGTACGTGACCCCTCTACTCCACATGTGAGTCTGGTCGGCAAGCTATCGTCATCCTACATCATCAATGAATCATGTAGGAATAATATCCATAATCATAATATCTAATCAGATGCACATAAGTCATATATAGAACTATCAAACCCCAATAGTCCACTCCCTGACTCAATCCGCAGTCCAAGGGTTTCATCGATGCCTTTGCATCCTCGAGGTCCAAAATCTTGCACACTCAGGAGAATCTAGTCAATAACACCTGTCTAAGTCAATATAGCGAAATAACATACAATCACATCCATAATTCCTCATAATCATAATCAACGACCATTAGTATAATAATCTAGATCACGTGCAAGAAAGTGTCCTCAAGGAATAAGTTCGCACAGTGTGCGCAAGAGCTAGATGTTACATACACCCCCTCTTGGTCTAAACCTCGTCCCAAAGTTTCATAGTATATAAGTGCCAAAATAATGTGTATCACAGTATCATAAGTCTATCTATCCAACAAAAATGGAAATTGTTGGCGCATATCATATGTGTCCTCCAAGGTTGTCGAGTGTAGACTATAGTTGTCCCACTAGACCTTGACCTCATTTATTGTTCGACGTCATAGCTATCGAATGCAATTATCTAGGATGCAGATTGACTCAACTGTGAGCGCACCCTCATCTGACACCTGGAAGGTTCTCAAGTCAAAAGATGTGTAGGATCACTAATCATAATGTCTCAAACAGAGACGTGAAAGACATCGTGCATATGCCTCAAGAATATGCAAGTCTACTCAATAGGCCATGGGCCTCCCCTTTCCACAATCTCATAGGTTACCACGAACCTAGGAGATAGTTTATCCCCTTTTCCCAACTTTATCGAACTCTTATGCAGTTTCAGCCGCAAGAATACTTGATCGCCACATCGTAACTACAGTCGACACGACGTGCATCGAATTAACTCTTCTGTCGATCCTATGCTTCCTTGATCATTTGTCTTATAGTTTTCACTAAATCTTCCAATTCTTGGATCGCTTCCAGTCCCACCAGGACCCTATCCTCAAGCCGATCCAACTCAAAGGCGTCCGACACAGTCTCCCATAAAGAAACTCAAAAGGCGCCATATTAATGGCGCTTTGGTAACTATTGTTATAAGCTAATTCTAGGAGTGGAAACAATTCTTCCCAACACTTCTGTTGTTCCATCAAGTACATGCACAACATGTATTCCAAGGTCTGGTTCAGTTGTTCGGTCTGTCTGTCAGTCTCCGGGTGATAAACAATAGTAAAGTTAAGTCAGGTTCCTAAGGCCTCTTGGAAACTAGTCCAAAATCGTCTAGTAAACACCGATCCATGATCAGATATAATCCTCTTAGGTATTCCATGAAGCCTCCCAATCTCACTGATGAAAACTATAGCTATGTTAGGTGCCCGATACATCGTATGCACAGGAATAAAATGAGCACTCTTCATATCAGAGTATCGACTACCAAGAAATTCGAGTCATGTCTCCTTTCAGTCAGTGGCAATCCAACAATGAAATCTATCGAAATAACCTCCCATTTTGATTCTGGAATAGCATGTGGTTGTAGTAATCCTGCTGAATGTCTATGTTCAGCCTTTACCTGCTGATATTCTAGACATTTGGCCACATAGTTGACTATGTCTTCCTTCATTCCTTTCTAGAAGAATAAGGGTTTAAGTTCCGCCATCATCTTTGTGACTCTCAGGTGAGCCATGTACACTACTTTGTGAGCCTCGTTTAGGATCAAACTCCTCAACTCCTCATTCAATGGTACATAAATTTGAATTTTAAATATCATTAGTTCATCGTCGTCCAACATAAATCCTTCAAATATTGGTACCATTATTGTGTTTTGTTTGATAAAATCCTCGACCTCTTTGTAAAATTCATCGTCGCGTTGTAAGGTTAGAATCATTTCATGTAGATTCGTCTGAAGAGGAAACACCAAAAATATGTGTGGTCTCTGACTCAATGCATCGACCACCAAGTTCACTGTTCCTTTTATGTAAGTAATCTTTAAGTCGTACTCACTAAGCAGTTCCGACCAACATCATTTTTGTGCGTTCAGGTTGCTTTGCGTAAAGATGTATTGTAGTCCACAGTGGTCTGTCTTTAGTTCAAATTTTCATCCAACAAGGTAGTTTCTCCAAACCTTCAAGGCATAAAAAATTGCTAACAACTCCGAAACATGAATCACATAGTTCTCCTCGAGCCTTCTCGGTTTCCTCGAGATATAAGCTATTACTCGATCGTCTTACATCAAGACTCTGCCTAAGCCTTCCTTGGATGCGTTAGTGCATACCAAGAAGTCCATGTCCATGTCTGGGACCTTTTGTATCGATTTTGTTGTCAATATCTCCTGGAGCCTCCTAAATGCTTCTGCGCATTTCTCGGTCCAAACAAACTTCTTGTTCTTCTTCTGCAATTCTATGATCGTATTTTCTATCTTCGAAAATCCCTCAACGAACCGTCGATAGTATCCTTCTAAACCCATGAAGCTATGCACTTCCGAGACATTCCTCGGCATAGGCCATTCCATAATATCCTTGACCTTTGTTGGATCCATGGCGATACCTTTGCTGGAGATGACATGCCCTAAGTAGTGAATCTTCAATTGATAAAATGAGCATTTGGACAACTTTCGATATAATTTGTGCTCTCACAGACACTGTAGTACCAAGTGAAAGTGCTCTTCATTCTCCTTTGTCGTCCGAGATTAAATCAAAATATCGTCTATGAATGCTTGGATGAACTTGTCCAAGTACTTTCAGAACACCCCATTCATCAAACTCATAAATACCCCAAGGGCATTTGTTAGTACAAATAGTAAAACCGTAAACTCGTAATATCCAAAACTCCTCTTAAAGGCTGTCTTAGGGATTCCATCCTCCTTGATCCGTAACTAGTGATATCAAGATCGCAAACCAATATTGGAAAACACCATCGCACCCTTCATCTGATTGAACAAATCATCAATCCTTGGTAGTGGATACTGATTCTTGATCGTTTCCTTGATCAATTTATGGTAGTCAATGCAGAGTCTCCACAACCCATCCTTATTTCATATGAAAATAACAGTCACACCCCAGGGTGACACACTAGGACGTATGAGTCCCAGGTCTAACAACTCCTTCAGCTGCATTCTCAACTCCTGTAACTTCAGGGTTGACATAAGATAAGGCATTCTCTCTATTGGTTAAGTTGCTGGTTTTAGGTCTATGGTAAACTCCAATTCCCTCTCCAGCGACATCCTAGGTAACTCCTCCGAAATGATGTCTGCAAAATCTGTCACCGTCGATAGGTGTTATAGACCTTTCGCTACTCCTTTTTCATTCAATGCAAGGATCACATAAAGCTTACATCCCTTGCGCATGCTCTTATATAACTACAAGGAAGAGATAAAACTTAGGGAAACTCCTTGGTTCCGACCTACAATCATGTGTCTCTATCCCTCATCATCGACCAAGCTCAATCGTTTCATCTTACAATTGAGTATCTCCTCATGCGATTCCAACCAGTCCATACCAATCACGATGTCATAAGATCCTAAGATTGTGACATACAGGTTGGACCTAATGACAAACTCTCCCAAGTTAAGGGTACAACTCGTAATATTTCCTCCAACCTTATGTTTGGCTCCCGAAGCCATCTCTAAAAATCTAAACTCATCATGTTCATTTGCCTTTACCTTAATCCTTTTTAGCACTGCACCAGAAATGAAACTCTCGGTAGCACCAGGATCTATCAAAATACTAAGGGTTTGGTTAGTGAAGGTACCTGACATCTCGAGAACAGTTGATTGGTTCTTTGCCTCGTAATTATTCACCGTTTCATGAATCCGATGGGCCTTGCCCAAAAATCCCTTGGTAGTGGGTCCAGTCGATCCAAATGTTTCTGCCCTTTCCTCTGGGAAGTAATGTTGATAATGTGTCTCCCCACAATCCAACACACTTTTTTAGATCCATTATTCCTGGTACTTGAAGTAGAAGATGAATTCTAACAATACGACCGAATTCAAACTTCTTGACCTTAAGTTTTTGGGTAAATTTATGTGGAGGATACCGAAGCAGCTCCAAAATGGGCCTCGTACTTGGGCACCATACGACTGCCTTGTCGCAAGGCGTCGAACTCGTTGAGATGACGCTCAATGAATTCCTCAAAAAGATACCTCTCCTAGAACCGTTCATTGAACAGTTCCCATGACACGTCGTCGATGGTCATGTTCAAAAGTGATAAGAGCGACTTCCACCATAGAAGAGCACTCCCCTTCAGTTGAAATACCACCATGTGGACCTTCATGATGGAGGTCGTAAACGCCTTTCTCTACAACCGGGCCTCAATGAAACCGCCCTCTTTGACACTCATAGATGATGGAACTAAACTCTCTCGAGTTTTTGGTGGATGCTAACGGTACTAGCTAGGGTGCATTGTGGACCCTCAGGGGCACAAGTGTCGTGGTGTCATCTCAGTACCAATGGTGAATCAAGGCCCTTTGACAATACCTGGAAGGGCCTTGTCAGACCATCATCATCCCTTACAAAAATCAAATCCATCCCAAGGACTGGTTCTTCCCCTTGGGGATTTCAAATCCGAGGGTGCGGGAACTTCTAGAAGTGTCGCAGCTCCTTCGACAACACCACGTTGTGAACCTCTGAGGCGTCCTCTAAATGCGATCACCACATGAACATGTTAAGGTTTTTAATTAACGCAACGATTAATACTCCTGGGTTTACTGCAGCGAAAATCCTGGCGATCCACAGTCGTAGGGTTGAACCCGCTTTGATACCATATGTTACGGCCCCAATCATTACAACTACAAGAAAATCTAAACGCACAATTTTTTTAAAAAACCGGACGAAAAAAACAATTACAGCTAAACAACTCATCTGGTGGCGAGCACCATGCCCACAGAATAGGCGACAAACAACTATGGCTCCATGCATTGGCACAAGAGAAACTGGGTGAAACGTGCGTAAAACAACAAGAAGAACACATACCCACCTGACACAACATGAACATGCCTACAAGTTAAGTGACAACATCCCCATCCTGACACAATGACCTCGATGACCAGATAACTAGAACCTCGAAGAAGGGATGATTTTAAGGATGGAAATTTATTTTAAAATGTAGAAACCTTGGCAAATATTATTAATCCTTCATATGTCAACTATAAATGTTTGGCGATATTTTTTTTTAAATATTCAAATTTACAAGTATTTTATATAGTTTTTATAATTTTTTGGCGATTTTTAAGGTAAAATAATTTTATCCTATAGAATTTGGCCGAATCATTTTTAAAATAGCGAATCTCGTTTTTGGAAAAACCATGGAAAATTAGCCCATGAGAGAAATTTATCCCCTAAAATCATCTATGCCTCGAAGGCATGCAACCCAACACATGAAGGCATTCAACCTATGCGCCAATAACAACTTACAATGATCGACAACACTCACAGGGAAGGCACAGACTCCGTCCAAGTTATCATTTGCCTCTATCCAATAGGGCGCGCCATGATCCCCTCATTAGGACTCATGTCATCCCTAGGTGATAGGTGCGGAAATAACCCTGGCGCTACCTAACTTATCTGTACCAAGGACTCTAGAATAATCCAACTCTCTAGGAGCCGAGTTACTGACAAGAGGACTACCCCCACACCCAAAGAAACAAATCAACAAGACGCAAGATGATAACACTCGAATGAAATTGTGCAGATGAATGGAGGATTCTTATTTCCTACAAAGCGACCTCTAAGGTGAAACTATGATGACCGACCACCCCTTCTTGCTCGACATAAGGCTCAAGGCCCAGGATCCTCAATAACTGTTAAATTATCAAACGTTTTGGCTAAAACTATAAGACCTTCAACCAATAAACTAGCGCAGTCTATTAACTAAAATGCCATAAACCATTAACTTTTAAGTTAGAGACTCAAATCAAACACAACTAAATACCAATGAATCCTTAACATAAGGATCATTGTCATAATTAATAATTATTAGGTCTTTCATAGCTTTCATAAAATCAAACATATATTATTATTATATCATGTTTATATGTAGGTAGATATAGGGGATTCATTGAAATATGTAGATATTGATCTCTCCTATTATTAGTAATGAGTGAGGTAGTTGGTACCCCTTTAGTAATGCAACTGTCGAGAAGAAGAGACACTATATACATTACATACCTACTTCCATTCACCTACAAATCGTTGTCATCCACATGCAGCGTTGTCCTCCATAACTGAAATTTAAGGGCATCGCTAATTAACCAATAATTTCGTTGCATATTGAATACATTAGGTGGTTGTCAATCTCTATCTAAAGAAGTCTCTGTCCACATAAAATCGCTATTTAAACATGCATTACGTGGCTATTCTAATAATTAATTGACATGACGTTTAACAAAATAGGTTAATGCTATCTACTAAAGGTATGATGTCATTGTCATCTAATGCCTAATAGCCAATGCATACGACCTAATTATAACCATTGTCAATAAACACCTTAGTCCATCCTTATTTATAAAAAGGGAAATCGTTGTAATATGCAACTTTCAACTCCACAAAGGAAACACAACCATTACGCATAGGACGCAACTAATGCACTACCATAACTTGCAATTAATACACAATCTCAAATGCAGCCCAAGCCCAGTCGCCAAATATGTATGAAATCATTGGCATAACGGAATAATGCTGCCATTAAACACAAATATCGCCACTATAAGAGAAAAACAAGATTTGCTGCCAATACAACATAGTCAAACCAAGGTTGGCGTTCGCTTCCAGTCATAGTGTAAACTCGTTGTTTTCCTTATGTATAAAAATGCAATCAATTTGAGTTGGAATTCACTGCCATTAAAGGTGTGCTTTGTTGTGTGAAACACCCAAAATTTGTGAGGTGAGTGCGGTGTATAGTCTGAGAGAAGGGCCATGAAATCACAATGTGAACTCGGGTAATAGATCCATGTTAAAGAGCCAAGTCAAGGCTCGATACTACACACTTTAGAAGTGAAATTAAAATGTTAAGAAGGTGGATCAAAGGCCAACAATTTCTCTTTATTTAGAGCATAAGGCAGAGAATTTTTTTTAAGCCAGACGTATGTAGATTCAACTGCAAGGGGGATAGGACTATCCCTCTCTACTGTAGTTTATCACCCAACCAAAATGATGGGAAATACCAAAAAACTAAAAATGCAAACATAAAGTTATCAACGCAGACGAAAGAAGGATATCAACCAGTAGATTCTTAACCAACCATTTAGCTAATGTGAATTACAGATCAACAAATACAATCTTTTGTTTAACATTTAAAAAGGAAATTGATGTCTCAAACACAAGGGTAATCTTTCACAAGGAAAGCACAAGATAAGTTCGCCTTTAAAACATATCAAAATGCATAGGAAAATTCGCTATGAAATGTAATATAAATTGCAGACTTAAATTGCCCAGATAAGTATTGAAAACACAGAGATATACTTCGCCAGGAAATGCAATAGAAACACAAATTTGAATTTCCAGGAAAGGTATAATTGCATAGGATATAAGAGGATCATGGAAGGAAAATATAAACAATCGTAGAAGTGTTCAATCGCAAAGGAGAAAGGCAAACCATCAACCAGGAACAACCAACACAGAGCTAAGTAGGTAATAAAACGTAGAGATTACTAAACACAATTTTTAGATGCCCAGAACATTTAGGGTGCAGAGGTGATAAAAATGCAGAGACCATGGCAAGGGAAGAGATCAAAATGCAGAGATAAGAAGGGGTAAACAGTTGGGAAAACACCTCCTTCTCTCATCATCCATGCACAAAAAAGAAGGGCATTAGAATCTACAGGTCATTGTGCACCGAAGTGATGATCGTCGATTTGGCTCCTAGTCGACTACTCAGGCGTGGAATGATGAACTAGGGATGAGGACGAAAAGAACAAATCTTCACAACAATCAACAAAACCAAAGTATAGTCACAACATTCAGGGACGAAATTCCAAGGGAAACAAGTCAAGCAACGAGCTTAACGCTATGGGGAATTTAAGTTCTCGGTTGAAATGATAAGTCAAACATTTTCTTTACACAATTAAAAATACAGAAATGAAAGTGTAAGGTATAATAAGAATGTACCATGTAGAATAAAGTAAGCATACCATAGCCTAAATGTCCACTCTGAGTCATTGTCCCATGTGCTCGATGCATCTCCTGCTTGCCGACCGATGAGACTTCATTGGTACCTCCCATCCAACACTAAGGGTACTCTTTTTCCCCCTTAGGCCCTTGACTTGCAAAGGGACCATGCACCCTAAATCAGAGAACAAATAGCTCTCAACTCACCTCGCAAGGACGAGCTACCACTCCTCACCGAGTTGGGTATCCCAACTCCCACAAGCTAAGTCACTCAAGTCTGAAATTCTGCAACATAACATTATGCATAACAGAAGAGCCCCATCATCCTCCTCCTCCCTCCTTTATATAGAGTTTCTAGGTCATTTACTTTCCCAAAATCCCATTTAATTTAATGTTCAATAATTTAATTCATAAAAATCGTCATCGAACATGTGTCACCCATCCCCTTCATGGCACCATAAATTAATTTCATTATTAATTAATTACTCCTATTTCCCTCACCCATCTAAAAACATTCCTAGAATCGCTCCTAGGTGTCCCCATATTCCCTTACACATTTTAATGACTTACCCCCTTACTAATTCACTAGTTGAGTTCAATTTATAAAGTTCTTAAATGCAAAATACCTTACTAAGCTACTCTTTTTGTTTATTCCTTAAGTTTCCCTTTCTCTTTACGTTTCCCGCTTTTTCCTAGTTTCCGAATTCTTTTAAATTTCCCTCTTTCCCTTTTCATTTAAAACTCAAATTAGTAAGTGTAGAAAATTATCCTTTTTCCCACTTTTCTTTTTTTTAATTAATAAATTTTAATTAGCATGTGTAATAAAACAATCATTTCCCTTTTAAATTTTTAAATCCCTAAAAATTTGATTTTAATAATTTAATCAAGTTTCTTACCCCCTTTTTGTCACATGTTTAAAGATGAGTATTATTATTTTTATTTTTACCACAAGTATTAATTTAGACCTAGATTTTAACTTTCGAGGCTGGGCGACATTTTATTAGGGAAATTGTTTTTAAATATTTCCTTATCATATTATTCTTTCTAAGGCCATATAGGTTTATTCATTTATTATTTAACAACACGATGTGCCCTTCAGGATGCACTAGGTGATCCAAGGGTGCCATTCGCCTCATTCTGTTTCCCTTGCACGACGTGCCATTTAGGACGCACTACGTGCTCTAAGGGTGCCACTTGCCTCTTTCCATTTTTCTTGCATGATGTGCCCTTCAGGATGCCATACGTGCTCCAAGGGTGCCACTCGGCTCTTGACTGAATTGGTAGACATCAAAAACCCTGGAGTCAATACTCCACCAGGTGATCTTGTGGGAGACTAAGGGCCTCTAAGGAATAAGTCCCCTTCCTTATTGCGTGCCCTTTAGAATCATCATGAGTGATTGTCGCATTCTTCCCTCATGACATTGTGGGTCTTCTCGAAATAGGTAGGCGTTAACCTACAATTCGAGCGACGAAGAGAGTCCTAATAGGCTGTGGCAGGGTTGTTGTCCACACCTCTCCCTCAACGTCTCTAGTAGTCGTGCGTGACCCCTCTACTCCACATGTGAGTCTAGTCGACAAGATATCATCAACCTGCATCATCAATGAATCATGTAAGAATAACTTCCATAATCATAGCATCTAATCAGATGCACATAAGTCATAAATAGAACAATCAAACCCCAATAGTCCACTCCATGAATCGATCCAGAGTCCAAGGGTTTCATCGATGCCTCTGCATCCTCGTGGTACAAAATCCTGCACACTTAGGATATCTGAGTCAATATCACATGTCTAAGCCAATACAACGAAATAACACATAATCACATCCATAATGCCTCATAATCATAATCAACGACCATTAGTATAATAATCTGGATCACTTGCAAGAAAGTTTCCTCAATGAATAAGTTTGTGCAATGTGCACAAGAGAGGGATGTTACACCTCATCTCACCCCATAAATGGAAAACATGCAGAGAGCAGTCGTGAAGGCAGACTGTTAATCTGAAGCTTCCTCCTGGATGGATTTTCCTGTAAAACGCTTAACTACGCCTATATTGCATTTGACATGAGACGGGTTGCACGGTCTAACAAAGAGGGTGTTGATTGGAATCTTTGAATGCAGGGGTCTGATCACGCTCATGGTAGTTGCAACAATTCTGAGTATATATACTCAGTTTCGATATTTTGTTATGGTCGATGGTTGGGCAGTGCTCCCGTTTTGTAAACTTTTGGTGAAGAACATTGGTTCTCTGGTTATGTATTTTTTTTTGAGACATCTTGGTTAATCTAAGTTGTCTTTCTTCATCTTATTTTCCTATGATACAGAGAGAGTTCATGTTTTATTTATTCACATGGATTGTTGTAACTGTATTATGATAAATGTTTGATTAAAGTACTGTTATGATTTCTTTTAGCTTCCTTGAAATTTGAATCTAGGAGGACCTTGTGTTTAAGTTTTTCCTTCTTAGGCTGCTGAAAAATATGATGTTCATAGCGTACCTCTACACCTTTCTGACTAAATATTCCTCCTACTCACCGTTACTCCAAATTACTGACTGAAGTTAATCAAGAGCTCACCTACAGGTGCATACCAGTATAGTTTTATTTGTTAAAACAATATCATCACGAGTCTGTGCCCATTTGACCTCTTTAAAACCAACCCATGATAGAAAACTCTGATGGGTATTGGGATTACCTCCAACACAATCTGGAGGTGACTTCTAAAGCTAACATTTCTTGCATCGCTGCCGCAAAATGAATTGAAGACTTTTCCTTGGGTAGAATGAAAACGAGCTTCTGGTTCTAAAGGTGCATTAGATATCAGAACCATTGAAGATTGCATGTGCACCTGGCGAATCCATTGTTTCAACTCCACTATTTTTGTTCTGACTACCTCTAGCACACACGAGCTGACCAAGAGAAATTTTTTGAGAAGTCATTTAGCAACTGCTTTCTCAGCTTGAAAGTTCCCTGGGAGATTGACAATGATCAAATCTGGTCTTTGATGGTGAAAAAATACTAGACACATTCAGACTGCATATCATTCACCTGACGACTCCATGATTAAAGAATCAATTGATGACTCCACTGGTTCAAAATGGAAAGAATATTGGATTAGAGGTATGCTCCTTTTAATTTCTCCTCTATTCCTAGTTTTCCAAATGTTGTTCCTACTCCAAATGAATGGGGTGTTTATTTGCCCATATTTAGAGAGCGTAAAGAGGACAACCCTGCTCAACATCTCCTTGATTTTCATGAACTCTTGCATCAATGGGAAATACATCATGAGGATGTATTATTAAATATGTTCATGGTCACGTTAGCAGGATGTTGGCCCTTGGTTATGGAAGGAAGAAAAGAACAAGGAAGGAAAGGTAAAAATCAAGCTTCGCGGGAGACACATTAATTGTCACTGAGTCGAAGTGAGAAAAAGAGTCGAAAAGATGGAGCGAAGTGCGGAAAAGAAAACCGTTGGATGAGGAGATCAGGGATGACAGATCAACAAGAAAGAAGGATTGTGGACAACTCAGCAAGCAGAGAAATCCATCATTAGATGCTTTGGAGCACCATGAGATGAAGAAGGAATGACAGGGTGGCGAAGTCCGGAAAAAGTGGGTCAAGTTGACCTAGGGTTTTAGACACCTAGGGTTTTGGTATCTAGGGTTTTGGCACCTAGGTTTTGACCTAAGGCTGTCGGTGAGGGATTATAATGTATAAATAAAGGTCAAGAGGACATGGGTGGGATTTTTGGTCATTGAGTGTTGGTATGATATTGTTTTTATAGCTCTGTTGTGAAGGGAGAAGATTGTATTGTGAGATATTCAGCTGTGTTCGAAGGTCAAGTTCTGCAGCTGGGTGCGTAGGAATGGGAGAGAAAGAGAGAGAAGAAAAAATATCTACTAGTCGAGAGAGAAGATAAGAAGTCTATGCTTTTCCTTAATTAATCATAAGCACAGTTCTATGGATGTAGCCCTAGAGAGAGGGTGAACCACGTATATTTTGCGTCGTATGTGTGATTGATGCTTGGATCTCTGTCATTTTTATATTTTTATTTGCAGTCTTATGTTAGATCAGATCTATAGCTATGCAGGATAGACCTCGCTGATAAGTGATATATGAATGTTGTATTATTTTTGTGATAGATCCACTTGATATTCCCCTGGTTGTAGACATCCCTTTCCTGCAACCCCCCTCTTAAGTTGCTTCAGGTGAGACTGCATCTGCTTCGCAGGTGCTACCGAAAGGGCTAGTAGCTAGGGCTTGTTGGTGTGCTCTTGGAGTGAAACTTGGGTCTACCTCTGTGCCAACAAATGGTTCCGGTGTTGGGACAGGAATCTATGTAAGGGAATGTCAAGGTGGTTCCCATCGAAGACAAATATTTAGAAGTGGATAGAGGATCAAGAGAGGGACTTCGATGAAGCCCAAAACAAGAACCCTAAGCTAAGTACTGAAGTTTGGATGCAAAGAAACATCTTCACTGATATTCATGAGATATTCTTTGGAGGAATCCATCAAGATCTATACGAGTGGTTAACTAGGTTAGCCAAGACCCAGTTCGAGATCAGATCTAGACCTCCTATGGTCTGGACGTTGGAGTTGATTAAGAAGGTTAAGAGAGTCGACAATGTTGTATCAAGGGCAGTAGATCACTGGTTTGATAGTACCATTGGAGGGTATATCAATGAATTTGTTTTTGATAGAACATAATCATATATCCAGGCCAAGAGATACTTCTTCAAAGGACCCAGAGGAAACTTTTTACAATTTTTGAAGTTAAGAATCAAGATGTTGTTGCATGAAAAGAACGTCTTGAAGATACAGTAGATTGGTTGGATCCGAAAAGGATAATGTTCAGGAATTCATACAATGACAACGACACAAAAGCTGAACAGATGCGTAGTGGGAAAGTATTTTGAGGGGTTCACCTTGAGAACCTGTTCAAGAAAAACTACAGAGATGAGGGTTTCTATAGTGGAGAAGAGGCAGATCTGACAGACGAAAAACATTCAGAACCCACTAGAGAAAAGGAAGAGGAAGCTAAAGAACTTTTCCACAATGAGCCAGAGACATTAGGAACTATGCAGACCATTGAAGTAAGTCATATCGATCCTTATGTTATTTCAGAAACGCTAAGTAATCAGAATATTCTAAATCACCAGAGTCTGCAGACTACTATTACTAGTACTTTAGCATCTACTCAGATAGAAAACCTAGGCATCTCTATGGCAGATGATATGAGGCTCCCTATATTTAAAGGAGATGGATCTGAAGATCTTGATCAACACTGGTTCCTATGCGAGGCCGTATGGAACATTAAAAATATTATCTATGAAGCTGTTAAAAGAAACCAGTTTAGCACTACGTTGAGGGATCGCGTGCTGAGCTGGTACATGAATCTTGTCCAAGGACTTGCGCAGCCTAAGCCACTAAATGAGATCAAGAATGTGTTGGTTGCAGAGTTTACAAAACCTAAGTCGCAGTCACAATGTATTATTGAGCTGAAGGAGATCAAACAGAAGGTAGACAAACCTGTTTGGGAGTTCGATAAGAGATTCAAGACCCTAACAAGCCGATTAACTTTTATTATCCCAGATGAGCAGAACAAAGAATTGTTCATCGCTTCTCTTTTATCACACATCAGAGTTCCACTGATGCAGTGGAATATTGCATCATGGGCAGAAGATCTAGAGATCATCACGAAGCTTTAATCAACACCTATGGCAAAATCTAGCTCAGGCATGACTTAGATCTTGAGCCAGCTAACTAGTTTGTCTCTGCAGGTTGAGGATATAAAGAAGGAAAAGGGGAAGGACAAAAGTATATATGGTGTGTAAGATGCATATCCGAAGGTCATGATAAGGAAAACTATCCCCTGTTTCATGAATATTTTGCCTCGGGAGCACTGAGCCCCTTGAAGTAAGTTAACCTACCCTGGTGTGAAGTATATAGAAAATGACATCACCCTGGTGAGTGCTGCTATATGCAGAAGTACGTTCAGACACCCAAAAAATTCTACTGCAGATTCTGTAAGTCCGTAGGGCATGATGATAGAGATTGTAGGTCTTTTGACCTGATGCATGAAAGATCAAGAGACATATACAAGATCCAAGGTAAAGTACACCAAGAAGGAAACAATGCATAGTATAATTCTCCAGGAAGAGGAAGTTTCAATCCTCGCGGTGGATACAGAGGACTAGGACAAGGAGGAGGTATGGGTCGAGGCTGAGGACAAAAAATTTGTTACAACTGCACGCAGCCAGGACATTTAGAAAGGGACTGCCAGAACCCTTACACAACCTGCAGTTATTGTAATTCCTTCGAGCATGTCATCGAGGACTACCCTTTGTTGCTAGCTAAGATTCAGGAAAGACGAGGACCTCAGGAAAGCCTGCAAGTACAACTAATATATGATGAACCTCATGGAGAAGACCCTAAAGTCATTTTTATCACTCAAAGAGGTGCTGCTACAGGAGAAGATAGAGCAACCAAAGGAAATACTGCAAACGACCATGAAATCAGGAAAACTACAGCGAAGACCCCAATGTTTGATGGTAAGAAAGAAAGACAAATATTTGAGGAGGCAAGAAAAGGATTTAAAGGAGATCAAGGGTCTTCATCAAAGAAAAAACCAAAAATCAAAGAATATGGCATGCCTCAGGTGTTTGATCAGTCTGCATCACCAACAGAAGGAAAAGAGGTAAGCAAACTCATGGAACTTCTATGCACTTGTGTTAAGTTGATTCAAGATAAAAGTGATGTACAAGAATTACAAGATTTAATCAAGCAGTATGAGCTAGGAAAGATAGATCCCTTACTGAATAGGAAAGTGCACCAAATTGGGAAAAGGAGAAGGACAAATAAAAAATTACACCTGAATGCTCAAATAGGAGAATATGATATAGATTATGTGGTCCTGGACTTAGGGTTGGAGGTCAATGTAATGATGAAGAAAACCTGGGCACTGATGGGAAAACCGAAGTTGATCTATTCCCCTATCAAGCTTAGAATGGCCAATCAGTAAGTTGTCAGCCCATTTGGATGATTAGAGCATGTCCCTGTGGATATCAATGGAGTTAGAACCTTTGTAGATTTTGAAGTAATTGAAATTTTTGATGACAACTGCCCTTATCTTGCATTATTAGGAATTGATTGGGCCTTCGACAATTCTACTGTTATTGATCTAAAGAAGAGGCGTATGACATTTGAAAGAGATGGAATTAGGGTCATTTCACCTTTAGATCCAGATGAAGGTCCTCGATACACAGAGCCTGCCATAGAAGAAGATCACGCGTACAAATTGGAAAACATCTACAAACTAACAACTAGACAACAAGATTATATCAATCCTACAGATGATGGGAACCTGAGTTGGCAAAGTGTCAACACATGTTCATCAGACTCAGAAGAAGCATTGAAGAACTGGTAGAACCGTATGTATGAAGTCTCTACCAGAAGATGTGCTAGAATAACCAAAGAGGTTCGCTGGATTGGCACAACAATGAGTAACTTACCCACATATGATGGGCTGAAGCCTTTAGAAAACTTCTTATCAGAGTTTGAGACAAGTGTAGCAACACAACAGAGGTTGTTGGCAATGGATGAGGCCATGAAATCCACACCAGCAAGATGGTGGGGGACGCACAAAGGAAACATCACAGACTGGACACAATGTTGAACTTTGATGACAACATGGTTCTCAGCACAAGTAGGAAGCTGTGAACTGAGGTACACAGGTCGAAGTTTCCCAAAGGAACATGTGCAAAGCTGCGAAGAGGTCTGGAGTGACATTCCTTGAGAAGAATGGGTGCACAGATTCATTAACATGCTGGACACAATCCCTATCAACCGGTACCTTCAAGCGGAGCTACGCCTCGTCACTTTATATTGGGAAGGTATGATCCATAATTTTGTAGCCACCTTTTTGTTTGAAAGTGAATTTCCTTTAGTAGACCAATCATTATAGGTTGTGAGAAAAAAAGTATTTAAGGAGGCATCTAGCCTCCCTTTGGAGCAAGAAGATGATGAATGGATGACGCCATTCTAGAAATTTCAAGGATGTTACAACATTAATGCCGATGAAGATGATTATCTGAGGAAGGTAAACATCGCTGAGACAGAAAGCCACATAAATGTGGAAGGACTAGGAGTTTATCTTCCATTCATAGGACAACCGATCAAAATAAAGAAAGTTAATATTGGGATAGAGGAGACACCGAAGATTGCCAATGTCGAAGATTATTGGGATGTTGCTACCATTGAAAAGATTACAGAGTTATTGCACGAATATCAGGACTTGTTCCTGACCAAGTTCACTGATATGAAGGGAATCAAAGGGCTAATGGGTGAGATGAGAATACCTTTGAAACCAATTGTGAAGCCAGTCAAGCAAATACCTTATAGACCGAACCTGAAATACAAGGAAAAAGTGAAGATCGATATCGACAGAATGATGGAAGAAGGGATTATTGAACTTGTCGAAGAGTCAGAGTGGATTAGGCCTATGGTGGTACAAGACAAGAAGACAAGATAAATCGGGATCTATGTGGACCTCACAAATTTGAATGATGCCTGTTTGCATGACCCTTTTCCTACGCCATTCATAGACAAAGTGTTGGATAACGTGGGAGGCAAGGAAGTATATTCTTTTACAGATGGCTTTTCGGGATACCATCAGATCCACATTTCCAAGGAGGACCGTCATAAGACTACGTTTTCCACAGAGTGGAGATCCTACCAATATACAGTAATTCCATTTGGATTGAAGAATTCCCCATCCATCTTTTCCAGGGTGGTGGTCGAAGCATTCAAAGAATTTTTGCATAAATTTTTAGAAGCATACTTTGATGACTAGACTATTTTTAGCTTGTTGAAAAATCATATTGAATGTCTAAGGCTAATGTTGGACAAATGAAGGCAGTGTCAAATTGCTTTGAATCTAAAGAAATGCATCTTCTTCTCACCATTTGGAGTATGCAAGCAGGGAATGCTGGTAGACCCATCTAAAATTGAAATTATAGTTGATTTGTCACCTCCTACTTCAGTCAAACAACTGAGCACTGCACTGGGCCATACTGGATATTATAGGAAATTTATCAAAGGATATGCCCAAATTACAACACCAATGGAGAAGCTGCTGAAGAAGGACTACCAATATGAGTGGATAGATGAATGTCAACAGAGCATCGACACATTGAAACAGAAGATGGTTATAGCACCCATTCTGGTTTTTCCATATTGGAGCAAATAATTCCATGTGCATGCCGATGCATCTTCTATTTCATTAGGAGAAGTACTGGAACAACTTGGAGAAGGGGGCATTGATCATCCATTAGCATTTTCCAGTAGGAAGCTATCCACAACTGAAGTTAATTACAACATTACAGAGAGAGAGGGACTAGTCATGGTATATGCACTGCAAAAATTATGCCACTACTTGTTGGGAGGACACTTTAAAATGTTTATTGATCACTCCGCACTGAAGTACCTGGTCAACAAGCCAGTGTTGGGGGGGTGAATATGCAGATGGATTCTGCTGTTTCAAGAATATGATTTTGAGATCATAGTTAAGCCAGGAAGAATGAACAAGGGCCCATACCACTTATCAAGGTTGGAACATGGAGAAGAACCCACCAGTTTGGAGGATACATTACCGGATGCACAACTACTCGCCATTAGAAAGATTGATGACCACTTCGTAGACATACACGAGTTCCTGTCAATAGGAATGGATCCAAGTGCATATACAATTCCTCAAAATAAACAGCTAGTGGTGCATGCTGCAAACTTTTAACTCATAGTTGGACAACTGTACAAAATGGGACCGGATGAAATATTAAGGAGGTTTGTTATGGAGACAGAGTGAACACTGATCCTCGCAGAATCTCATGAAGGCATCGCAGGAGGAAATTGTGCAGGGAAAACAACTGCGTAGAAGGTTCTTCGAGTTGGCCTTTGGTGGCCTGCATTACACAAAGATATTAAAGAGTATGCCAGAGCATGTGATGTATGCCAGAGAATTAGAAAACCATCCTGAAGAGATGAAATTCCATTAGCACCACAAATGACCCTACAAACATTTGAAAAGTGGGCCATTGACTTCATGGGACCTATAAACCCACCAGGAAAGCGCACAGGAGCAAGGTACATTATTATTGCGACATAATAATTAACCAAATGGGATGAAGCCAGAGCAGTCAAGGACTGTAGTGCAACTACAACTGCACGTTTTATATTCGATGACATAATAACCAGTTTTGGATGCCCTAAGATTCTTATGAGTGATCAAGGTACACACTTCATCAATAAGATAGTTGAAGCCTTGACTGAAGAATTTGTAGTCCGCCATTAGAAGAGTACACCTTACCATCCACAAGAAAACAAAATGGTTGAAGCATTCAACAAGATCTTGGAGACAACATTGATAAAGATTTGTGCATGAACATGGATGACTGGGACTTAAGAGTACCGACAATACTCTGGGCCTATAGAACCGCTTGCAAGAAATTAACAATTCAGACCCCCTTCAAGTTGGTTTATGGTCTCGATGGAATACTTAGTACCAGGCCTAGGAATTGTTGCATTTACAGACATGGATGATACCGACGCTATTCGCAAGATTCTTGCATAGTTGGTTGAACTAGAAGAAGACACATTCATTATAGGATTCCATCAGCAAGTTCAGAAGAAATGAGAAAAGGCCTATCATGATAGGCACATCAAGAAAAAGACATTCAAGCAAGGTGGTTTAGTACTGGTGTATGACAATAAGTTTATCAAACACCCTGGGAAGTTTAGAATGCATAGGCTCAAACCATATGAGATTGCCTATGTTACAGAAGGAGGATATGCGCAGCTGAAGACATTGAAGGGAGACTGGAAGGAAGGATTGGTGAACGAGAGTCAGTTGAAGTTGTACTATGATAACCAACTACCTCGCAGCTCTCAGTAAAAGCATGAGGAAAAGGGTCCAGGTACCAGGTGCAGTTGAAACTGGGTACTAGACACAGAAAAGACAGTCTACACAAGGATGGAGAAGAGGCATAAAGCATAAACCAAGGGCTATGCTGCGCAGTCCAAAGTCAAAGTAAAACAAGAGGATCGGATCTGAAGTGCCTTGGGACGAGTCACATGTGAGTGTTGGGGGGTTGTTGGCCCTTGGTTATGGAAGGAAGTGAAGAACAAGGAAGGAAAGTTAAAAAGCAATCTTCACGGGAGACACAGTAACTCTCACTGAGTCGAAGTGAGCAAAAGAGTAGGAAAGATGGAGCGAAGTGTGGGAAAGAAATCCATTGGACGAGGAGATCAGAGATGACATATCAACAAGAAAGAAGGATCGTGGAAAACTCAACAAGATGATAAATCCATCATTGGATGCTTTGGAGCACCACGCGATTAAGAAGGAAAGACAAGCTAGAAAAGTCTGGAAAAAGCAGGTCAAGTTGACCTAGGGTTTTAGATACCTAGGGTTTTGTTATCTAGGGTTTTGGCACCTATGTTTCGACCTAAGGCTATCAGTGAGTGATTTTAATGTATAAATAAAGGTGAAGAGGACCTGGGTGGGGTTGTTGGTCATTGATTATTGGTATGATATTGTTGTTATAGCTCTGTTGTGAAGGGAGAAGATTGTATTGTGAGATCTTCATCTGTGTGCGAAGGTCAAGTCCTGTAGCTGGGTGTGCAGGAAGGGGAGAGAAAGAGAGAGAAGAAAGAATATCTGCTAGTTGAGAGAGCAGATAAGAACTGTATTCTTTTCCTTAATAAATCATAAGAACAGTTCTATGGACGTAGCCCTAGAGAGAGGGTGAACCACATATATTTTGTGTCACATGTGTGATTGATGCTAGGATCTCTGTCATTGTTATATTGTTATTTGCAGTCTTATGTTAGATCAGATCTATAGTTGTGTAGGATAGACCTCGCTGATAAGTGATATATGAATGTTGTATTATTGCTTTGATAGATCCACTTGATATTCCCCTGGTTGTAGACATCCCTGTCTTACAACCCCCCTCTTAAGTTTCTTTGGGTAAGACTGCATCTGCTTCGTAGGTGTTGTCGAAAGGGCCAGTAGCTAGGGTTTGTTGGTGTTCTCTTGGAGTGAACCTTGGGTCTTCCTTTGTGCCAAAATAAGAGATTATTTCAAGTGGTATCACTCCTTGCCCCCTGCTAGCATCTCTTCCCTAGAGTAGTTTAATGCAACTTTCAATAGGCACTATCAAAAGTTTTATTCCTATGAGTTTATCTGTCATAGTTGTTGTGAGGAATATGAATACCCTAATCAAGATATGGATGTGCCTAACAAATCACGTGAGGATGAAATCTCTGAGGATTGAAGCTATGAGGATGAAGGCTGCAAGGAGGAAGAAGATGCTTTGGGTGAGATGGTGGGACTGGTAAAATCACTTTCTACAAAAATAGAGAAATTGGAGGCAGATCGTGCTTGTTTCTCTTATGAAGATGCATAGGATATTTCGTTCATCGAAACATATATTCTTGGCATCCCTACTTATGAAAAAGAAGTGATTTCAGATACTGGCCAAGAACAAACAACTTTCAATGAATATCCCAACAAAGATGATGAAGAGAAGAGCTCTCCCATGGTTCATCTTAATGATGATTATGACTCTGACCTTTGGGAAAGACATGAAAAAGAATAGGGAGAGCCAAATGAGAATTTTATATCCTACCCTGAACATGTGAGTGAGAAACCATCACCTGAGATCACTCATCCTGCATCATTCGTTCACTCACCTGTGCTTTCCAGAGACATTCAACCGTGTGTGAACAACTGTGGGATAGAGCATGTTTTCTTCCACCAACCCAGTAAATTTTCTCACTCATTCAATGAGCCTGTAGGGGAATACATGGAGTTAATTTTCCTCCATGATTTGAAGCCTCCAAGTGTTATCCCACCATTTCCATCTAGTGGAAAGATGAAGGATGTAATCGTTATTCTATCATGGTTTCATCATCTACTATCAATCACTGACAGAGTAAAAGAGATTCCAGTTAGGAAGTTACTTGAATAGCTATGGTGGAATTTTTCTTTCAACTAACACTTTGTATAGATCAGTTAGTTTAAGACTAGACATAAATAATCTCATGTGGATCCCACGTGTGTTTATTTTCATTTTTTACTTATCGGCCTGTAATCCTCAACAAGATTCTTTTTTTGAGTGAATCCATAGCCCAATGCATAAGGTGACTGGAAATTCTTGTTTTTGGAAGCTCGCAGGGAGCATGCCATACCCTATGGAGCCAAATGTTATCACATGAAATTGTCAGAGTCCTATGGGTTTGTGGTTTCTATGTAAGTCTGTAATTTTTCCTTGTCTCTATCCTTTTCATAGACCAAGTCTTAATTTTTCCCCTTCATTCGACAAAGTCATTTTTGTTTTCCCCTTTGTGTTTGAGAACTCATTTCCTTGGCCTCTATCACTGATCCTTCTGTCTTCCCAAACCCACAGAGAGTTGTCCAAATCCTTGATCATGCAGGCTGCAACCATGAACACAAAGCACATCTTTCTTAACAATTTGTTTTAGGATTGAAGTATAAGTAGAAGGAATTTTTAATCTTTCAATGGTGAAGATTCCAGGAACAGTCCAGATCAATGACTCACAGGTGTTCGGGAGTGAAAACTTGTGTGAAGTATAGCACCAGAGAAAAAGGCCCCGAAGTGAATATGAACCGTTGATCTTAAAGGGGACAGGTGGCATTAGATCCAAGACTTCAGGGAAATGAGCTTCCGAAGATTTAAAATGGGAAGTTATTAGAAGCCCAGAAGCCCAAATACTTGAAGCGTCAAATTTGCCAAAGTTTTCGAAGTGGACGAAGGCACGAAATGGATATGAGTCATTGATCAGCAAGAGCCATGTGTCATTAGATCCCTAGCTCCAAATAATTTGCTTGGAGCAAATAAAGTTTGAATATTAAAAGGAACGAAGGTCGATCCACAAAGAAAATTTTGGCCATTGTTTTGAAAGGGAAGATCTGATCCATTGATTTGGAGGGGGAAAATTTGAGCCACTGACCATGAAGCCTCATCCAAGATCATGATATCGACATCCACAATCCATTGCAGGAACACAAATGATCGAACGATAATTTTCTTGAGAGGTCCCGCAATTGAAACCATGGTATGTCAAGAGCGATACATGGTGAAGGGAGATGGATTGTGAGCCCAAAAGCGGTCTAAATCCAAACCACCTTTGAGCGGCCCCACAATCATGTCCTCATATAATATCCTATCCAAGAGGAGCGCGTGGTCTTCCCCTGAGCATTAAGCCACGTCACAATCCTAAGAAAAGGTAGTTAATGGAAATGGGGGTGGTAGTTGAGACCTCGTCTCACCCCATAAATGGAAAACATGCAGAGAGTGGTCGTGAAGGAAGAGTGTCAATATGAAGCTTCCTTCTATATGGATTTTCTTGCAAAAAAATTAATTGTGCCTATCTCGCATCTGAAATGAGAAGGCCTTCACAATCCGATAGAGAGGGTGTCGACTAGAAACTTTGAATGCAGGGGCCTGATCACGCTCCTGGTAGTTGTAGAAGTTTTGAGTATATATACTCAATTTCAATATTTGGTTATGGTCGATGGTTGAGCAGTTCTCCCGTTTTGTAAACTTTTGATGAAGAACACTGGTTCTCTAGTTATGTATTTGTTTTTGAGACATCTTGGTTAATCTAAGTCATCTTTTTTACTCCATCTTATTTTCCTCTGATACTGAGAGAGTTCATGTTTGATTGATTCACATGGATTGTTGTAAATATATTATGATAAATGTCTGATTATTGTACAATTATGATTTATTTCAGCTTCCTTGAAATTTAAATCCAAGGGCACTTTTTGTTTAAGTTTTTCCTCCTTAGGCTGCTGGAAAATCTGATGTTCATAACAGAACTCTACACCTTTCTCACTAAATCTTCCTCCTACTCACCCTTACTCCAACTTACTGACTGAAGTTAATCAAGACCTCACCTGCAGGTGCATACCAGTCCGATTTTCTGAGTTAAAACGATATCATCTTGAGTCTGCGCCTATTTGATCTCTTTAAAACCAACCTATGACATAAAACTCTGATGGGTACTAGTCTTACCTCCAACACAATCTGGAGGTGACTTCTAGTGCTAACAGGTAGATTCTAGTTTATAGTATCATTTATTTTAATTAATGCACATAATAAGATTCATCAATTATAGTAATACATTTTTTAAGGAAATCATTCCAAAATATTGACTATATTTTTGGATTATAAGAGGTGTGCTTATTCTTATCATGACATTTGTTCTTCATCTTATTTGAGAGATTCTTATATAGAATAGATAATATTAGTAATATTATAATTTTATGTACCTAGGTGGATGCAACGATACACCCATTTGTGTCTATCATTCTCAACTTAGAATGACTCATGGGTCACAAAACACAATTTATATAAATCAATGACTTAGAGCTCTTTTTTGTTATTATTTTTTTTTTTTAAGTAAGTGATTGTTTGTATTATATAAAAAAATTTCTTAGAGCCAGAATCCAGAGTACAATGACAGAGTAAAGCGGTTGTAATTACTGAGCTGCTCCGTGAGGAGAAACCAGCTCAGCCAACGGTATATAAAAAGTAGCAAAATTGCCAACAGTACTAGAGATAAAACTAGACCTATCTAACTGCCATGAGAGCCACTAGAGCTAAAATATGGAACAAGCATTGTATATTCAGAAACATACTCGGGCAAGGGGCCAGGACATGGTTCCTCGATGATAGGTGTCCCGCCGGAAGTCCACTACATATCCGTGGCGTTGTGGCATTTGTCGTCGTGCTCCTGGATGCTGGCTTCCTTTTCCTCGGCTGCCATTGCTGCAGCTGCACCTTCATCCCCTGCCTCAGATCTTACCCAGGTTGCCTTCTGCGCACGAGCAGTCCCGGGTTCTGGAGAACCTGTCGTCCCCTCGAATTGCGGACTTTTCCCGGTGGAATCAGAGTGATGGCTGCTTGCAGGGTCACTGGAACTCTCGTGAGCTTCGCTGGAGTTCGTAGGAGCGGCTGGAGGGGGATCGGCTATAAGTTGGAGAAGAGTAGAGAGCTTGCCCTCCATCTATTGAACCCAGAACTGGAGGTCATTGACCCCTTCCCTGAGCTCAAAAACCAGGTCCTGCAAAATGGCTGAGTGTCCTCGCAGCGGTGAAGGAGAGGTCATTTTTGGATTGGGCCGAGGTCGACGAGGGCGCGGCGCCGGAGGAGAGGAGGCGTGCTTGTCAGGGGGTGGGCGCCATGCCAGGGTCCAGGAGGTATCGACTACAGCGAGACAGTCAAGGCCCGGGGTAGAAGAGTGAGAGGGTGAGGAGGAAGTGCATGGGCGTCGAGGGTGCCAGGGAGAGCCCCGACGAGGGCGCATACGCTGTCGCGGCATGGCCAAGCTCGGCGTCTGCAGAGGGATTGCAGAGCCAAGGTGAACAAGAGAAAGCAGTCGAAAAACCATAAAAATCGCCGAACCAGGGTCGACGCCACACAACCAGGCAAGAATGTGAAATGAGTTATGCATGGTGTAATACATAGAGGTGGTCGAGGGTGGTGGATTAATGCCCCCTCCCATCAGTATTGAATGAGATTTAAAGCCGGGGAGTGTTGGCTGCAGCGGGCACGAGCCGCCTACATGGCTCCGTGCTACGCTGGCCTCCTCCTTCGCCTTCAGCCTGCCAAGTGGAGCACAATACCATCCCATCCGAGACTCTTTTTTGTTATTATTGAAAGCCTTAGATAAACAAAATTTAACGATTCAGAGAGAAACCATTATGGTGGAAATTTGTATATCTTTATTGAACCACAATTTATAATTTGACATTTTGATCATCATTAGCCATCATCCTCAATTTCGTTCAACAATTCCTTATTCATTAGTTCCTACCCATGAATTGACACACTTATGAAGAACTTGAGCTTAACCCAATAATACCTCTATTGAGGGTCCTTGAAATCCCCTCTTAAGTCATCAATCGAGTTCAAACTTTTAATAAACTTTGGAGGGAGGTGTTAAAAGTTAGGAATCCTTATCCCTTTTGGGAGGATTTTCTGAAACTCCGACTTGTAAGGAATGAAATCCCTTCATATCTTCCATGTTATGAGGAAAAACTTGATTCCAATGGAATGATGATGACATGTAATTTTTTTATTTTCATATTTAAATTAAATATATATTTTTTATTTTGTTCAAAAAAATTACTGACATATTTTTATCCCCCCATTATAAAGATTCCAAGAGAAAAATCAATAGTGTAAAAGTTACATAACCAAAATATTAGAAAAATATATTTGAAACACATATATGTTTACTCTTAAAAATGGTATTTATATTTCTTCGATTTACATAAATGAGAGAAAAGAATTTGTCTAAACACAATGACATATAATATGTGATTCAAAGATTAATTAAACAGCTTTGAAAAATAATGGAAAATGTAATTAATAAAAGTAAAAATAAGAAATAAGAAATAAGAAATGTGGGATAAAATTTTTGTTCTTAGTTTTTTCTAAAAATACAAAGGAAAATGTATAATAATTTTTTTTTAGGCATTTAATGAAATTTGAAAATATATTATTAAAAAAATAATTACCTACAAATTTTTTTTTATTGTACAAGAAAATATTCACAAAGCTTATATAAATTTCGATTTCCATTTAAAAAAATATGAATTTTTTTTTGTATTGTCACATATTTTAATAGAAAATAAAACACACCTTCATTGATTCACCCTTTTATGGGGTTGAGGTTCTCCTAAGCTTATGCACAATAATAACATCACATAATAGTTAAATGAGAATATACACATGTTATCTTATCTTTAAGATCTAGATCTTAGCTTAGGCATCTAAATTTACAAAAAGTTTCTTTGATGGAAGTATTCCCTACTCATATAGAAGTTTGAGCAAACTCAAGTTTTTGGGTTGAAAATAATCATACAAAGCTTATTCCTTTATAGCCATAAAATCTCTCCATCATATAGACATTCAAGTTTTTAGGTTGAAAAGAATCGCATAGAACTTATTCCATCGCTATTAAGCTGTTATAAGTTAGGCTAAATTTTTTTAGATATAAAAATAGTTTATAGGTTGAGAAACAATCAAACAAACTTTAACAAGATATGTTCACTAAATACATCTCTTTATATTAATAAAAATATATAAAAATATAAATACCATTAATAATAAATAATGGGCAATATGAATTCTCTCATCTCTCTAATTCAACTTCCCTACGTTTACTCTTATCTAGAACTATCACTAATGCTAATCATGTGCTACCTCTCAATGCCCTCAAAAAATAATTAAAAAAATATGTACCCCACACTAAAAATTAAGAAAAAAAAGTGTGTACCCCACACAATAATGTGGGAAACATTAAATAAATGAACCGAGGAAATCAATATGTTGTAGATGCGCCGTTAAAATAAATAGAAGAACACCATGCCCAAGTGAATGCATTGTCAAAAAATAATTAAAAAAATATGTACCCCACACTAAAAATTAAGAAAAAAAAGTGTGTACCCCACACAATAATGTGGGAAACATTAAATAAATGAACCGAGGAAATCAATATGTTGTAGATGCGCCGTTAAAATAAATAGAAGAACACCATGCCCAAGTGAATGCATTGTCAAAAAATAATTAAAAAAATATGTACCCCACACTAAAAATTAAGAAAAAAAAGTGTGTACCCCACACAATAATGTGGGAAACATTAAATAAATGAACCGAGGAAATCAATATGTTGTAGATGCGCCGTTAAAATAAATAGAAGAACACCATGCCCAAGTGAATGCATTGTGAAAATAAACAAAAAGAAATCAATATGATGTAAAAATAAACAGGAAAATCATTCTAAAACGAATGCACCATTTAAAAAAAAATGTAAGAACCCATGCCAAAAAGAAGTAATGACAAAATAACAACATAACATAATCTTGTGTTGAAATTAATGCACTATACGAACAATTTAGTGAATATGTTAGTCAAGCACCATCATGACATGCACAATGATGCATGAGTGGAGAGATAATATGAGAAAATATATATTTTGATAAAAGCATATGTTACTCTTAATTTTTCATTTAATCACTTTTCACATATTTTTGCTTCCATATTTCTTAGCCACTCCATTTGGAAAATAAAAGTCATTCCATTACTAGGCTATAAACTAATCCTAAATTTTGGTTCATGTTCTTTGTTTGGTAGAGGAGACTTATTGGTATGGGAAAAACTCTCTTTGTCAATTATGTAGGTATGAAGGTCTACTTAAAGAAAAAGCCCAATTAAATTTTCCTTTATCTTGATGAATAAACTCTCTAGATTATAGCTCTATTATTATTAATGATTTTATGATATCAAATTAAAAATGCAGAATGCAATCTATAGAAATGCAATTATAATCTAAATGTATATGGGTAGATATAAAAACTATAAGATGTTATAGAATTGAAATAAAAAGAATACAAATAATCATAAAAAGTAGCTTATTGTTAACTAATTGCAAAATTTTAAAATAATTGCAAGATTTGGAAATAACTAATAGGAAATTAAGAGAAAAACAATGGTTTAAATTAAAAGTCACAGTTCCATAACCAAGTCTTATCATCGTGATTTAAAACAAAAGTAAGAACATACCATTAATACATATGATTAGTCTATAGTAAATATCTCTACCACATGAATGCAAAGAGTAACTCCAACAATGACATACACTAAAATTGATTTCAATAAACAAGGTGGCGAATAGGCTTTTCAATTCCAAAATGTAATGTAGTTTACATGCCAAAATTCCTTTCCCCTTTGCTTTTCATGATATTTATTCAAAAGAAAGTAAAGAAGATAAAACGATTCATCTACTTGACTCTTGGTGTTCTATGTCTAAGTTTAGGCAATTTCTTCTACTATTAATTTAATTTGTTTAAATAATAATTTATCAAGATTCAAAAAATTTTCAATTTCATGATTATGTTAATACTCATGTTATTCTATTGTTAACTTTTGTTAACTCATAAATTAATAATTCATTGTCAAAATTAATTAGTATTTTGTTTAGCTTAAGAATGAATGAGTTTATCAAGTTGATATTCCCTATCTTGATTGTAATGTAATCCTTTATCTTCTCTTGGGTGGAAAGCAAAATATTTTACATGGCTAGCCTTTTCAATTTTTAATGTTGTTCTAATGTTCTTATGACTTCTAGGAAAAATAATGGATTATTTTCTTTAAAAAATGGAAACCAACATTTTTAACAATTAATTCTACTATATTCTAAAAATAATGAGTTATTTTCTCCAAAGAATAGAAACCAACATTTTTGACAATTAATTCTACTTGATGTAATTATGCAAATGAGTCATTTACTTTTTTCCGTAGTTTGTTGTTTGATGGTTTCTAGCTACTATGTCCTACATCATTTAGTAGGATATCCTATTTACTTATCTCAGGGATTTTTGGGATTTTTGTTGGTGGATCTATATGATCTCTTTGCCATCGTTTTACCTATTCAAACCATGCTTGTATGCACCTTTCAAATTATTTCCATTCTTAAATAATGTTATTGAACAAAAGCAACTCAATGTTTTGTATTTGAATATCTTGTAATTTTTCATAAAAAATTTATTTGAACTAAATTTATATCATCGTGGATCTAAAGGGTGTAATATTTAAATACATTGGCATTACCTTTTTTATCATGATAATGTTCCACTTGATGCTTTAAGAACTCTATTTGGTTCTACAATCTTGTAGTTCGTTGATATTGCCTTCAGTGTGATTTACGTTTTCTTGAGAAAAGTCCATATTTTCTCTTACCATTTCTATAGGATCTATATCTATAACATCAACGATGGGCACTTATGTAGGTACCACTAACTTTTTTATCAACTATAAGCATTCCTTTCCTGTGCATTTACCTAACAATTTTTTTTCTTTTACCATTGAGGAAAATGTTTCTAATCTATCCACTTCATTACTTAGCAATGGGATGAACATATCCGCTCCTATGATGAATCTATATACTAGAATAAAAAACATTCTTGGAAGAGTCTGTATGAACCATTCAACCGCTTCTCTTCTATTACATCTATTTTCTCTTAACCCTGCTCATTCTTTTTTTCTTTTTTCCTCCACTCTATGTTTCCTCTTAACTTCTTTGGTTTCATATTTCTTCTTTTATTATTCTTCTCCACTTATTTATCCTCTTCATTCTTTTTTTATTCATCCCCTTTTGACTTTACTTTAGCTTTCTCTAATTTTTCTTTATTCTTGTTTTATTGTTCAACTTTTTTATTTTTTTCCTCTACTTTTACAACAACTTTATCTCTATCTTCCTTCTCATTCTTTTTTTATTCATCCCCTTTTGACTTTACTTTAGTTTTCTCTAATTTTTCTTTATTCTTGTTTTATTGTTCAACTTTTTTATTTTTTTCCTTTACTTTTACAACAACTTTATCTCTATCTTCCTTCTCTATTGTTTGGGATTTATCTTCCTCTAACTTTGTGGGTGTTTCTATAATTTCTTTATTCTTTTGTTCATCCAGTTCAATCTTTTTAACGTGTATGGAATCAATTTCTGTAGCTATCTTTTTCATGTATGTAAGAGCCGAATTAAATAAACAACCATTTAATTTAAAACATAACAGTAAAAGTCAAGAAATTTCTATAATTTAGCACATTCACCTACAAATTTATCAATTATAATAATTTTTTATGAGAGATTAAAAAAATGCATAATTTGAAATAAATACCTGAACCTGATGCTATTAACCCTCCGTTTGTCCGCAGCTTGCCTCCTTGACTACTGCTGCAAAATGCTGCCCAAAACCTAGTTCCTCCCTACCAACTAGGTAACTTCCTAGCTCCAGGATATCAACGGATATCTTGGCCCCCGTGCCCAAAACCCCCAGCAACCCTGATGCACTGATACAATCCCACTCCCAAAATTTCACCTCTCTCTACAAATCCCAGAGCTCCCAAAATCCATTCCCCAACCTCTCGTAGAATAACCTCCCGTCAACCTCCTTCCCTTCCTTATCCCTCCTTCATCGACTTCCCCCGCCTCATTTACTCCCTACCTAACCCATTTATTACCTTCTTATTCTCCCGCCGTTAATGCCCCTTATCCCTCCTTTATTATTTTATCCTCATGTATTTAATATGTTATCCCTTGTTGGATATGTAACTTAATTTATCAATATAGTTTATTATCCTCCTTTTATTTCTTTACCTTATTTATTAATGAATTAATTAATACTTAAATTAATCATTGACAATCATGAATAACTAATTAATAATAATTAATTAGTAAATGTTATTTTAAGAAATAATTATGGTTTAGTTAATATTTTAGGACAATTATATTATTAAATTAATTATAATTAATAATCATATACACCTATTTAAGTAGAGTCATTACATACACCCACCCTTCAGGAAACTTCATCCCGAAGTTAAGGTATCTTATGGTACAAAGGACAAGAAACATGGTTCACACATTCATAACAAGTAACCGACATTATTAGTAAGTAAGTCAAGAAAACTCATACATACTAGTGTATATGTACAAGAAATGCATGTGTAGCTAGTACATACAATTCTCGTGCATGTACTAATAATCAAACTGTCATCCTTTAGTAATTTATGTATGCATCCAATCCAGTCAGCAAGACTAGTCTTTTATAAAAGACAACAAATCAATCAATTGTTTGAAAAATCCTTTAATTACTATTATCTGGTTCAACAATTTTATTTTAAACAATTGTGGTTTAGTTACGTAATAATGAATATTCATTTCTTTTTTTTCTTTTTTTTTGAAGGAAAAACATTAACTTCCACCACAAGACAGATCTCCATACATTCTCAACTATTACTACTCATCCTTCCTCCCTAACCTACTTACATCTCCATTCTTATCCTTCCTCTGCTAGACTATCTTGGAGCGTCAACTATATTGACCTAACTCCAAATAGAACCCGTAAGCGGAAGTGTCGCTATCTCGACCAAGCTTCCCTAGCAGGCATCTGACAGTCATCATCACACGT
>ML777976.1:569828-638424 GCA_009831015.1 Picea engelmannii
ACTGTGACTAGAAAATAAAGTATATAGGCCTCGGGTAATCCTGGCTGTCTAAGTCAAAAGGTGGTGTTACATACACCCCACCTTCGAGAAACATGTTCTCGAGGTGGTCAAAATAGTGAGGGATAGTCTCGCCGTAGTGTCTCGGCGTCTTCCCAAGTAGTAGATCCTGGACTATACTTGTCCCACTGAACCTTAACTTGGTCTACCAGATGGTTCCTGAGCTGTCGGACTCTACAGTCCAATATGCGTAACAGTTCTACCGTGAGGGTTCCCACATTCGATACCTGCAATTCCTTCCAATTTAGTTTATGTGATTCATCAGCAACATAATGACATAAAATAGATACATGAAATACATTATGAGTTTTATACAAGTGGGGTGGTAGTACGAGACGATAGGCAATGGGTCCAATTTTCTCTTGGATCCTGAATGGTCCTATAAATCGAGGTGACAATTTTGTCCCCTTCCCGAACCGTATGGTGCTCTTATTAGGCCTGATGCGAATGAAAACTTGGTCTCCCACTTCATAACTTTGGTCGGTCCTGTGTACATCTGCATAGCTTTTCTGCGTATCCTGTGCTTCCATTAATCTTTGCCTAATCTGAATCACCTATTCCTCCATTTCTTGAATCAATTCTGGCCCAACTGTTACTCGGTCTTCTAGTCTATCCCAACTTAATGGAGTTCTGCATGGCCTCCCATACAAAGCTTCATAGGGTGGCATTCCGATGGAACTATGATAACTGTTATTATAGGCAAACTCTACTAAAGGTAGGTACATCTCCCACTGGGTTTGATTATCCATTAAATACATCCTAAGCATGTCTTCCATGACTTGATTTACTCTCTCAGTCTGCCCATCTGTTTCAGGATGATAAGATATGCTTAAGTTTAACTGAGTCCCCAATGCTGACTGTAAACTTGTCCAAAACCTAGAAGTGAATCTGGAATCCCTATCTGAAATGATCTTTTTAGGCATCCCGTGCAAACGGATAACCTCTCTTATAAACACACATGCCACATCAGTGACATCGTAAGTGTCTCTAACCGGAATGAAATGAGCACTCTTGGTTAACTTATCCACTATCACAAGAATGGCATTGTGTCTATGGGATGTGAGTGGCAACCCTACAACAAAATCCATAGAGATGACTTCCCATTTTGACATAGGAACATCATGTGGTTGTAGGAGGCTTGCTGGGTGATGGTGTTCAGCTTTCACCTATTGACACTCTAGGCATTTGGCTTCGAAATGGACTACATCGTGCTTCATGCCTACCCAAAAGAAGAGCTTCTTCATATCTGCGTACATCTTCTTCACTCCCGGATGCGCACAATAAAGTGATCTATGGGCTTCCTTCAGTATGCTGCTTCAAATATCCCCATTCTCAGGAATGTACATCATTCCTCGATATCTTAACAATTCATCTGTTTCCAGACTATATCCTTCATATTTTGGATCTAACTGCCTCCCGCTCTGGAGGTTTGAAGTAACCTTTAAATACCAACTGTCTTCTAGGAGTTGTGTCAACACATGTTCCTTCAAATTGACCTTTAAGGTTACCACAGAGAAGATACGTGATCTCCTACTCAAGGCATCTACGACCACATTTTCCTTTCCCTTGATGTACGAAATACCAAAATCGTACTCGCTCATAAACTCACTCCATCGCCTTTGCCTGGCTTTCAGATCTCTTTGAGTGAAGAGATGTTTTAAACTTTGATGGTTCGTTTTGAGCTCAAAGTTTCGCCCAACAAGATAGTGCCTCCAAAGTTTCAGAGCTAGCATTACAACTGCCAACTCTAAATCATGAGTCGCATATAACTCTTCGTGCTTCTTCAACTTTCTTGACGCATAAGCTCTCAGTCCTCCATCCTGCATTAGCACGGCCCCCAACCCTTGCTTCAAGGCATCCGTGCAGACCGTGAAGTCATTTTCCATATCCGACACTCATAGAATTGGCGCACTAGTCAGTAACCTCTTAAGCTCAATGAATACACTATCACACTTTTTCTGTCCATTCATACCTGACCCCCTTGCGTTGCAAGGTGGTGATGGGTTTTTCTATTTTTGAGAATCCTTCTACAAATCTCCGGTAATAACCCACTAGCCCCATGAAGCTCCTCACCTCATGGGCATTTTTCGGCACTGGCCATTCCATAATGGCCTTTACCTTTTCTGGGTCCACAGAGATTCCTTCGCCGGAAATGAAATGATCTAAATAGTGGATCTCTTTTTAGAAGAAGGAACACTTCGACAACTTCCCATACAATTTGTTCTCTCTAAGGTAGGACAACACTATTCGCAAGTGTTCCTCGTGTTCTCTTTCATTTTTGGAATAGATGAGGATGTCATCTAAAAAGACTTGTACAAAATGGTCTAAGTACTTCTGGAATACGCCGTTCATGAGGCTCATGAATACTGTTGGCGCATTGGTCAATCTGAAAGGTAGTAAAACAAACTCGTAATGTCCAAACTGAGTTTGAAAGGTAGTTTTTGGGATGTCACCTTCCTTAATCCTTAATTGATGATACCCTGATCGCAAATCGATCTTTAAGAATACCGCTACTCCTTTCATCTGATCGAAGAGGTCATCTATTCGTGGCATCGGGTACCTATTCTTCACTGTAGCATGGTTCAAGTCCCTGTAGTCTATACACAGTCGTAAGGATCCATCCTTCTTCTTTACAAAAATTACCGGTGCGCCCCAAGGTGAGACACTGGGCCTTATTAGCCCTAAGTCTAGTAACTCTTTCAACTGTATTTGCAATTCACAAAGTTTTGATGCTGTCATCCGATACRGAGTCTTGGAGATTGGTTCTGCACCAGGTTTTAGCTCAATAGTAAAATGAAGCTGCCTCTCAGGAGGTAACCCTGGTAACTCGTTCGGAAAAACATTCTGAAATTATGACAATACCGAGTACTGATCCAATGAGGGTCCCTTCCTTTCATTCACTGCTTCCACTACATAAAGTCGACACCCTTGTCTCTCGGAAATGCCACAGGTTCAGAAATTTTCGCTTTGGCCCCGAGATCTTATTATGACGTGTGGTTCTCTGATACCATATGTAAGAGCCGAATTAAATAAACAACCATTTAATTTACAACATAACAGTAAAAGTTAAGAAATTTCTATAATTTAGCACATTCGCCTACAAATTTATCAATTATAATAAAATTTTATAAGAGATTAAAACAATGCATAATTTGAAATAAATACCTGAACCTGATGCTATCAACCCTCCGTTTGTCCGCAGCTTGACTCCTTGACCACTGTTGCAAAATGCTACCCAAAACCTAGTTCCTCCCTACCAACTAGGTAACTTCCTAGCTCCAGGATATCAATGGATATCCTGGCCCCCGTGCCCAAAACCCCCAGCAACCCCGGTGCACTGATACAATCCCACTCCCAAAATTTCACCTCTCTCTGCAAATCCCAAAGCTCCCAAAATACATCCCCCAACCTCTCGTAGAATAACCTCCCGTCAACCTCCTTCCCTTCCTTATCCCTCCTTCACCGACTTCCCCCGCCTCATTTACTCCCTACCTAACCCATTTATTACCTTCTTATCCTCCCACCGTTAATGCCCCTTATCCGTCCTTTATTATTTTATCCTCATGTATTTAATATGTTATCCCTTGTTGGATACGTAACTTAATTTATCAATATAGTTTATTATCCTCCTTTTATTTCTTTACCTTATTTATTAATGAATTAATTAATACTTAAATTAATCATTGACAATCATGAATAACTAATTAATAATAATTAATTAGTAAATGTTATTTTAAGAAATAATTATGGTTTAGTTAATCTTTTAGGACAGTTATATTATTAAATTAATTATAATTAATAATCATATACACCTATTTAAGCAGGGTCATTACAATGTATTATTTTCTCTTTCTTCTACCTCTACATGTTATTGTATGAGATTTTGAAATTTCTCATGTCAAGAATCAACTATTGAATTCCTAAAATTCATTCTTTAATTATTGTAGTTGAAGGATATACCCACATAATTGCAATGTGTATCTATCACACATATTAGGTTATGCATCTCAAATGTTTCCTTTTTGAATTTATAATTTTCCATATGTTCCCATGCTAACCTTTTCCACACAAAATTAGTTAACCTGAACACATTGATGTATTTTGAATTCTTAAAATTCATTCTTTAATTATTGTAGTTGAAGGACATAACCACATAATTGGAATGTGTATCTACCACACCTACTAGGTTATGCATCTCAAATGTTTCCTTTTTGAATTTATAATTTTCCATATGTTCTCATGCTAACCTTTTCCACACAAAATTAGTTGACCTGAACACATTGATGTATTTTGAATATTGAGGGAATAATCTATTATTTTGTTGATCCAAGAAAGAATTAAAAATATGAAGGGTTGTCTGATAGGTAGTTTCTCGATTAGAGCCCTATCCAGATCATGGACTAGAAAAGTATGGAGAGCTTTGATTGCTCCATAAAATCTAATGTAGGTGGAGTGCTCATCCAAGTACCAACCATTGATTGATTGTAAGACCTATATTTATTCCTCTAATAATCACATACGTTTCTGGTAGTATATCAATTCATACAAAGGGGTTATAAATTGGTCACAAATATAAGTGTAATGATGTATTGTGATGCACCATACAACAAAATAGTATAATAATTGAAAGAGAAGTAACTCCACACCTTGAGAATGAGACAAAAGAATGAATAATAAGCCTCTTCCAGGGGGGCACCTCCTTTTACATTATAATAAATTCATAACATGACATCCTATCTAAAAATATGTCTCCTTGGTATATATAAGAGACAAAGGGTACAATTAGAATTAAGGGCTCTAGTCGATGATTAAATGACCTAATTTACCAATAAGGACAACACTAATATAATAAGAGAAATATAATAGATCAATATATATGGAATAAATTGACCCTCCCCTTCAAACACATGTTTCCCTCTCTAATTGATTATCTATGGATGTCTATAAAGAACTCTTCTTCCCACACCACCTTTTATATTAGTACATTCTTCCACTTGATGGTGTACTCAATAGTTTCTCGATTTCATGGTTTCTTGATCATTATTTCAAGGACTATTTTGGGTTCTAGTATGATTTTACCTTCTTCATTAATCTTTGGTAAAACAATATGAACTGGTATCTTGTCATTGATTACCTTCTTTAATAAAAAACCATGGAAGACAAGATGTACACGTGATGATGGATTATCCAGGTGGATCTTAATGGCCATCTAAATTTTCCATTACATCAATGTTTTCATGATATTCACCCTTTTGATGGGGAATGTGATGTAATTCCATATCCATTTGTTAATTATATTCATTGTGTAATGATTTCCTAATGGTCTTATGTACATGCCTACAATGTCAATGCACCTGATCCCATTATAGATTTGTAGTTAAGAGTGCTTGGGATAGAGTAGTACTAGGCTGGGTGACCTCCCAAGAAGTCTTAGTGTTTTACATGCCTATGGAATTTTGTAAACTTAGAACAATTTATCCAATATGTATCATCGGAATTATTCTCCTTTCACTCTGTCATATATAATTGAGGTGAAGGAGGTTCTTTAAGGATGCAATGGAGTGTGACGTAAATCTTGTTGTGAATGAAGTGTAGCCAACATCTCTTTCTCTTTAGTGATCAACTACCACCATTCTAGCGACTTCATTTCACTATGCATTTTTTATAGTTCATGCATATTTCATTCATTAATATAAATTGAGTATTATTGTATCTCTATGTTTCTATCAAATTTCTATGTTTCATTTCATTCCCACATAAATTTGTATCAGTGGTATTAGAGTAGTCTAATCATCATTTCTCGATACATTTTCCTATCGAGGTTAGGGTATAGAGAGTTGGGTCTCTTTCTAGTTACACTTGAGGACAACCACTCTCTCCAACCCAAGCAACCTCCCATGGCGGAAGAAAAGATAAATTATGGAGTAGGAGATCCTTTCAAGACATTGCTCGAGGAATCCCTCCTGCAAAAAAGGAATGAGATGATGGAAAAATTTGTTAAGAGGCTTCAATGACTAACAATGGAAGCTGAGGCATCTTCAACAAGAATCCATTTTGGAGGTGCGACACCCTTCAAGGTACAAGTCAATTTTTATATCCCCTTATTTAAAGGCCAGATAGATGCAAATGCTCTAGAAAAATGGTTGAATCTACTAGAAGGTTATTACTTTGTCCAAAAAAATTCTGACAGCGAAAAGATCATATTCATGATCCTTAAATCCCTTACCCATGTTAGATCTTGGTGGGAAGGTTACTACGAGAGGTACACCAAGGATGAATATTTCATTTTGGAGAGAACCCACATGGGCATCCTTTTTTGATGATCTCAAGGAATATTTCTACCCCGTTGGAAACTATGATGACCAGTACATGAGATGGAAAACTATGCATTAGGAAAGGGACTAGAAAGTTCGAGAGTATACTAACATATTCCATACCACATGCTCAAATTTAGGTATTAGACAATCTGAGTGGCACCTAGTTCTGAGGTACTATTGTTTCCTTCATAGCTACATCCAAACAGATATGGATTTCTTGGAAATTTCTTCACTGGGAGCTACTTATCGATATGCAGTCAAAATCGAGAATAAATTCAAGTAATGAAGTAAGTGGGAGTTTGGGTTTTCAAATATGCCACAACCTTAACTCAAAGAATGAAGGAAAAATAAAGGAGAGTCAATATCAAGAAAATCACTCCAAGTGTTATGGGATAAATCTCAGAGTGATCTCACTGAATGAACAATAAGGTCTCCCTAGTATATTCCCTTGGTCCTAGACATAAGAGGGTTTATACTTCTATGGTTCTTCTAGATCTATATTCAAACACATAGATTCGTTACTAACATAAGGAGTGGTGAATATTGCATACCTTTCTCACAGGTTGTCCTTCATATATCCTAGTTGTTGTAGTCCTAAAAATCCAACTCCAAGCTCCACAACCTACTTCATGCATACAAAATACAAGAAATACCACTCTACCTCTCTACTTTGGATTAGAATCTTGAATCTATTTTGAATCTAATAAGATCTATAATAGAATGAATCTGATCTAAAAATTTATGAATTTAACACAAATGATGTGGAGGAAAACCATCCATATATTGATTAAGTAGAGAAATTACATTAGACATACCTTACGGATCATGTTTCCTCTTATTTACAGGCTCTTGATGCTCCTCCTTAGCCTCTTGAGATTTTCTCTCTAGTTTGACAACATAACCACCGTCAAAACTCTTCTCCCTGTCTCCTTGATTTGGCCTCTTCTTATAGGATTCTAGAAGAGATTGGAGATATGATTCATGACATGTGAATTAGGTGGATACAAGGCATGTGTAGGTGGATAGAAGTCATGGATAGATTGATAGCATGTGAACTAATAAATTATAAGTCGTAGATAGTCTTGGTGGCATGTGAACTAAGCAATTACAAGTCACGAACGAGTTTCATTCTTAATTATGAGTTTTTTCCAACTTATTATGAACTTTTTCTCTATTATGAAATTTTATATCAAGTTCTCTACTCAATTATGATGCCTGCCTAGTGTTTCATGTTGTTGTGCTTCTGATTTCATTTGTCCAGTTGGTCTAGAAGGAGTCTTTCCCTGGCCCCCAATATTTATTTCCTCCTCAACTGTGAGGGATTTCCTAACTGCATCACGTAATGTCTAAGACATTAGGATCCTTACCTTCGCACAAATTTTGAATTTAAGGATAAACACAAACTTTTTTACCTTTAACTTCTCTCTGTTTAGATATGGAGCATACCTAAGTAGATCCATGAACCTAGCTTCATACTCTGGCACCGTATGACTACCTTGTCGTAAGGCATTGAACTCACTAAGTTGGTGCTTAATGAATTCCTCAGACAAATACCTCTCCTGGAATAGTGTCCTCGAACTGCTCCCATGACATGTGTTCAATGGCCATGTTTACTTGAGGTAGGAGTGTCTTCCACCAAAGTAGAGCACTCCCTTTCACTTGCAATACCGCCCTGTGATCCTTCATTTTGGAGGTGTAATCACGAAATGTGAAGAACATCACCATGTTCTCCAACCATGCCTTAGTGGCTAATCCATCTTGGGCACCCAAAAATCAGGAAGCTTCACCTTCTCGAGTTCTCTTTGTATACTAATACTACTAGTTGGTCCGGACTAGGAACCCTCATTGAGAACAAATGCTCTACCATTGTCTCAATCTAAGTGGTTGATCAACACCTTTCACATCCTCTAGAAGGATCTCATCATACCTACCACATCTCCAGCAACAACCTGCTTCTGCTCAATCATCTGCTCATCTCCCTGAAGGTTAGATCCCTCTGGCATGGATACTATTGGAGGTGTCACACCTCTTCCTCTAGAACCTCTTCTTCTACTTCCTCTGCGTCCTCTAACCATGATTACCTGCATGGGAAAATTTAAAAAATAATTAGGGATACATCTTTTAATCATTTAATTTTAATCAAAGTGGAAGATGTAACGATCCAATATCGCAAGGTTGAACCCGCTCTAATACCATATGTAACGTCCCCTCCATTACGACATCAATGTAAGTGAGTACAATAGTGGTAATTTTTTTTTTTGAAACATCAGATAGAACAAGTGATATGCGACACAAACTTACATCAGATTTTTGTACATTATATTATCATCTACATCATTACACAATAAGAATCAAATGCAATGTCATGATATTAATATATGTATTATATCACATCATTATAAAAATATGTCTATCCGTCCACCTACGCTGCAAAGTTAGGACCTCCAAGACACATAATCAACGCTCAAGTCTAGGATTCATCCGATTTATTTTGAGCATTTAAGATCTCATGACTCACGATTGTTCTTAAGAACAAGGAAATATCTAATTCCCTTAACCAATCCTATTCTAACAATCAAGCCTAGAATTCAACGTTTAATAATTAGAACATAAGTCACTTGCTTAGGAATGAACAACAATATTTTACGATCTACTTAACATACTATATTGAGTCTAAAATTTTACCAAGACATAACAAACGTTTCAAGTAAAATTCATCGCATCACTTAATTACGATATGCAAAATTCATACTTAAACATCAATAGAGACGTAGGTGATGAAATTCGATCTATTCAATTTAAACATTGCCAACATCATTAGGATTTAAGATCAATAATTTCTTAAAGTGCCACAATCAAGTCAATCAATTAAGCGATAATGATTACATTATTTAACTCATAAATATTAAATCATTAATACAATTCCTGACAAAAATTTATTGAAAGTAACAAAGTTTGAACTATTATGTACATTCCTAAATATCCTAGTAGGAAGGTCTAAGACCCTCAAATATCCTTCAATCATAATATGCAACATGAATTATTGTTAATACTTTTCAATAAACATTATTTAATTGGTTTACTAAAAATTCACTTAAAAAATATCCTGAAATATTTTTCACTCCATCCTAAGTGCATTGTAAACTAAGTTCTTTGATGTCCTACATAAGGTACTCTTAGAATAAATTTAAAAGAAAGAAATCACATACTTGTATAATTTAAATATTTCTTTTACATATTTCCATCACAAGTTATTTTTCTTATAACATCGTAATTATATCCTTCACTAAGATAGTCATCAAACCTTGGTGTCTTATAATACATGTTATATTATCTTATCCTTAGTACATCCAACGCCAATTATTACCACTCTTTATTTTCATTTTAATTTAAACAATTTGAATGGTCTTGGCGCTATAATATTAAACACATTATGTATAAATTAATAATTAATAAATTATGATAATACAACATTGACTTCACTTATTAACAACAATAACTAGTGGTTAACATTAGTCCTTTTGAGTTGAGTCGTATTAAGAAGAGACTCTAACGTCCAGTGGAAGTGTAATGACCATACTTCTGTAATCTAAAGACAAAAACTCAATATGCACAATGCTATTGCAGCTATCTGATACGTTCTAATTTCAAGGATGGATTTTAGTTTTAATGGAAACCACCATATATATTATATTTTTGTTCATAGTGCAAGAACTAAATATGCAGCGATCCTATCTAATACCATTCCACAACTGTAAATCAATTTTTATAACAAATAACAAATTCCTAGCTCTGGATTTACGAATAAAAGGAAATTATAAATACGATTTATAGTTATGGGTTTTTGATCTCGGGACAGTTTAATTGGCAAGCGCCGTGATATGAAGTTTTATGAGGTTTTGATTTCTATTTCCCAAACTAAACTTGTGTGTAGCGCATGAAGAAGCGTGAATACATCTGAAAATTATAATGGTAACAGTTGGATAACACAACCACATGTAACGTGGATAAGTGCCCAACTAATTATCGATTCCACCGGCCATAAAAAAAAAACAGTTATAAGTTTTCCATCTATTAAGAAACTTCATAGATTTAATATCCCACACATGCAATTAAAATGCAGATATCAAACAATCTCACCTCTGGATGTACAATTATTACTATGACATGACTATAGATCTTAATCCAGAATTTAAAACTAAAAGTATAATGATCCACACAAATTATAAATTTCCCGTTTCCAGAGTTATACTATATAGCAACGATTTAATAAAATTCAAAATCCAAAAAATAGTAAACATAATTGACCACGACCAACGAATTCTAAATTTCCAAATTGGCAATTAGATATAAAAATAATGGCCATCCAAATCTAAATTTTTGGATGATCAAGTAATAAATTTTATTCCAAGTCGTATAAATTGATAGTGTAGCGATTCATGTGAATTTTCTATAAACACAATCCCTACGAGCTTCTAGATAGGGTGACCATCTACGTTTTCTTCTAAAGACCATACAGATTCAATATCAGAATGTAAATTTAGTTTCGGAATAACACTGTTCTCGATCAACATATGTCAAGAATCAAAAGTTTAATGCTACGAATTGTAAATAATTATAAGCGCGCAGTACACAGGAAAAGGTTCCTAAGCATAGACATTTTACAGAGATAGAGTATGATTCCTAAGTCAGGGTTGCGATTAAAATGGCCATGAACTAAGGAGATTCACAATCTGGATTGTAGATTAATTTGGCAACAATCTCATGAATTTTCTAAATTCTGATTTTGCAAATAAAATAAAATGGTAACGTACAATTTAGTTTCTAATTTTCTGGGTTATAAAAATAAAATAACAGAGAACAAAATTCAAAGGGATTACTCAAGGACTCATTGAAGAACTTACAAATTTATCTTGAATACAATCGGTCCAACATTGTCCTTTAAAGTTACAATACAATTTAATAACATTACGAATACAATTTCAACTTAAAAATACTGGAACCAAGAAGACGGAAAGTTGACGATGTCCTTCAAAGACTTGCGCTCCTTTTGTTTTTTCGCTTGTTGATCACCAGAACTTCACTGGTATTTCCCTTCCAACACTAGGGGTACTCTTCTTCCCCCTTATCCCCCAAATCGCAAAGGGGCCACACACAAGAACCCAACAAACAATAGCTCCAAGCTTTTCCTTGCAATGAAGAGCTTCCACTCTTTCTACAAGCTTTATATGCCAACTCTCACAAGTAAAAGACAATCAACAATAATTTTGGCAGCATAACATTACCAAGAATAAGTGAGATCCATTTCCCTTCTACCTCATTTGTTTTAAAGAAAAATCCCCAATGACACATGTCCTCATGCATAATTAATTATATCTTAATAATTCAATTAGGATTATTCACCCGCACACTTGTCACACTCTCCCCAAGTTGCACAAGTAATTACCATTTTTATTTTATTTAAAAACCCAATTTCCCTCACATTGGCTAATGTCTTCCTATTTTCACTCTTACTTGTCCCTTTGTTTCCCAAAATCTCATTTAATGAGTGTGTCTTAACTAGATCTTATCTATAGTTGGATTATGAGTCTTCTTCTATTTAGACTAGTGGTAGGTTGACTCAAGATTATATTCTATGTACACCTATCATTTCAAGTTATTATTTATTTCTATTTTAAAAATATATTTTATTAATTTCATGCACACAAGTGCACTTTATCCAACCTTTAAATTGTATTCCCCTATTTCTTAGAGTTTGTTTATATTCTCAAATATTTTAACTTATGTCATAATTTATTTAGTCCTTTAATTAAATTTAGACTTAGACTTAGTCTTAGACTTTCTGTAGGATTTATTATTCATAATTTATTGTTTAATTAATTATTTATTTTAACAAGGTCCAATCTTTTCAAGAGTTTATAGGCCACCTAGATTTATTGACTCTGGTTATAATTACACGACGTTCCCTTGAAGATGCACCTCTGTGCTCCAAGAGTGCCACTCTCCTTAGAATGGTCTTGAAAGATTGTTTGACCCTTGGAGTCAACACTCCACTCGATCGACCTTGTGATACACTAAGGGATTCTAACGAATAAGGACTCTTCCTTCTTGCATGCCCATTGAAAATATTCATGAGCGACTATCTCAGTCTGCCCTCATGACATCTTGGACCTTTAGAACTAGATAATCGTTAACCTATAGTTCAGACCGCGATGTGAGTGCTAGTAGGATGTGATGAGAACACTACCACAGCTCTCTCTCAAATGTATCATTTTTTTGCATTGCCCATTTACTCCTTATGTGAGTCAGATTAACAAGCATTGTCAAGCCTGCATCCACTGAAAAAAATAGTGTCAACAATCCATATACATAAACCATACTGTACTCAATCATATGTCACATGTGTGTAAAATTAAATACTCAAACAAATAGAAGCCACTCCCTGACTCAATCTGGAGTCCAAGGAAGTCCATTGATTCCATCAACATCAATAACATGTCATGTGTCATGCACACTAAGGAAAACTAGTCAATACCATATCAACCAATATACATAAAAATAACAATAAGTCACAACACATCATCATCATCATATATAATCCATAATCGAAACTAAATCACAATGTACACTATTTGGATCACTTCCATGCAAGTGTCATCAAAGAATAAGTCAATAGTTTTCTTAGTAGAACGAGATGTTACATACACCCCCTCTTGTTTTAAACTTTGTCCCAAAGTTTGTAAAATATATATAATGCAATTAAACAAATGTATCTGACATAGATCTATAAATCTAATCTATCAATAAGTATGGAAACTGTTGACGCATCTCGTATGCATCCTCCCAGGTAACCCAGTCTGGAGTATAGTTGTCCCAATAGAGCTTGACTTGATCGACTATTTGATGTCATAGATGTCAAATGTGATGGTCCAAAATGTGGATTGGCTTCGCCATGAGAGCACCCTTGTCCAACACCTGCAAAATTATGTCAATAACATGTGATCGATCACAAATATAATGTCGCAAAATGAATACATGAAATACATCATTCATACACCTCAAAGAATCAAGAAAGGCTAGCCGATAAGCCATGGGTTCCTTCTTTTCCATAACCTATAAAGGTCCCACAAACCCAGGATATATATTAGCACCATTTCCAAAATTGATCGTACTCTTGTGCGATTTTACCCATAAGAAAACTATGTCGCCAACTTCATCACTGTGATCAACGCGATGCGCATTAACATAACTCTTATGCCGATCATGCGCCTCTTTAATCCTTTGTCTTATCGATTGCAATTGTTCTTCCATTTCTTAGATCACTTCTTCTCCCACTAGGACCCTATCCTCAAGTCGATCCCAAGTCAACGGCGTCCGACACAGTCAACTGTAAATAAAATCAAATGGTGCCATCTTAATTGTACTATGGTAATTGTTGTTGTATGCAAACTCTACCAATGGAAACAAGTCCTCCCAATGCTTTCGTTGATCCATTACGTACATACATAAAATGTCCTCCAAAATATGGTTCGTTCTCTGTATTTTTCCATCTGTCTCTCGGTGATATGTTGTACTAAAGTTCAATTTCATTCCCAAATCCTCTTGGAAACTGGTCCAAAACCATCCTGTAAACACTGATCCTCGATCATATATGATATATCTTGGTACACTATGTAATCTCACAATACTGCTGACAAACACTCTAGCTATGTATGTCGCCTGAAATGTCGTGTGTACTGGAATAAAGTGTTCACTCTTTATTAGAGTGTCAACTATCACAAAACTTGAGTTTTGTCTCCTTGTTATCAATGGAAATCCTAGAATTAAATCCATCGAAATGACCTCCCATTTTGATTCAGGAATAGCATGTGGCTGTAACAATCCTGTTGGATGTGTATGTTCAGCCTTCACTTGCTGACATTATAGACATGTTGCCACATAACTAACTATGTATACTTTCATTCCTTTCCAGAATAATAAAGGCTTAAGGTCGGCCTTCATCTTCGTGACTCCCGAATGAGCCATATAAACTACTCAATGAGCTTCATTTAGGATCAAAATTCTTAACTCATCGTTAGGAGGTACATAAATTATGCTGTTAAATATCAAACATTTGTCATTGTCCAATGAATATCCTTCAAACTTCACAACCAACATGGTATTTTGTCCAATATTATCCTTAACTTCTTTGCACTAGTCATCGTCTATCTGTAAAGTTAGAATATTTTCTCAAATATTCATCTTAGGAGATATTGCCGAGAATATGTGTGGTCTTTGACTCAATGCATATGCCACTATGTTCATTGTTCCTTTAATGTATGTAATCTAAAAATCATATTCTCTAATTAATTCTGACCAACGCCTTTGTTGTGCATTCAGTTCGCTCTGTGTAAAAATATGTTGTAATTTGTAATGATATGTCTTTAATTCATTTTTTCATCCAATTAAATAATGTCTCCATACTCATAAGGCATATACAATTGCTAACAACTCCAAGTCATGTATTGCATAGTTTTCCTCATGCTTTCTCATTTTTCTTGAAATGTATGCGATCACTCGACCGTCTTGCATCAAAAATCTGCCTAACCCTTTCTTACGTGTGTCTGTCCATACCAATAATTATTTATCCATATTGGGAACCTTTAGTATAGGCACTTTCGTCAACGACTCTTTGAAATTTTAAAATGCTTCTGCGCATTTCTCAGTCCATACAAACTTTTTGTTTTTCTTCTGTATTTCTGTGATTGGGTTTGCTATCTTCAAAAAACCTTCAACAAACCATCGGTAATATCCTGCTAAACCCATAAAACTACATACTTATTGTACATTTGTTTGTGTTGTCCATTCCATAATGGCCTCTACTTTCATTGGATCCACAATGATACCTTCACCAAATATCATATGCCCAAAGTAATGAATCCTTGATTGGTAGAAAGAACATTTCGATAGCTTCCCGTACAATTTGTTTTCTCTTAGACATCATGATGTTAGATAATCCAAAATAAAAATATCATAGTTTATAAAGCTAGAATAAAATGATTATTAATTTAGAATATTAAATTAATAATCTAGAATATTTGATTAATAAATGTAGATTTTTAGAAATACATTATTGTTGTAAAAAATATGACTCTAGAGAGGTGTCGTATCTTAGGCTCTAAATTAGGAGTATTGTTATAAGATTGTTAAGATAGAATTTATTGTAAATGGTCACTTGTTTATTTAATAAGTGATCCATATCTAGAGTTTGTTAGGACATTTAGCTTATATATAGCTCATTGCAAGAGTATTGTGTTGTTCAAGTGTAAATTCTTGCAAATTATCTTATGTAATTTCTTTTCCTATTTAATAAAAGTGTGTGTCTGAGGACACTTCTTCCATTATTGTGGTATCAGAGATCAAGTAATGCTGTTGAAAAAAAGAAGAGATTAGTTGATCAGAGGAAGTGATCACAACGTTATAGGCCAAGGAAAGTCGACGCATACTCTATCAGTAAATCGGTCAGTTATTATTCAATTTTTTAAAAAAAAAAAGGGAAAATGATTTTTTTTCACTTTCAGATTTCAGTCATTGGACTCACAAAATGATTTTACAAATTGTAAATCCTGAAAATTAACAAATTAGTTTCTGGCGAATAAATTTCTGGCAAAGTAATTCCTGAGCAAAACGCTCACGGCCTCTCCAATTCACTGTTATATTAATTATCACTGTTATATTCTAAAACTATGATAAGCATTTAGATTCAATGAACTCTCTGTGTGTGCGCGATCCAACATCAAAAATTCCTCTTAAAAGGTTTTCCTGAAGCCCCATGGAGTCAAAGATTGCATATTTTTTGTCATAGCTCTTGGCATTGAAGTTATTTCCAGCTGGATCCACACCCACCACTACTGCCCAATTCCATGATTACGCATTAAATATGGGGAGGAATTGTTACTGAGTACAGACATAAAATTTTTCTGACCACAAGGAAAGTAGGCTGAGATTCTTTCCACGGACCTCTTGCAGACTGTCCCATGGTCATAGCAGTAATCCAAAACTCAGGAACAACCTTTTCTTCACTAGATTCTTTCTTCGAATCTTGCTCAATTTTATCCTCTTTATCTTCTTCAACATCTGTTATTCCATGCACAATATCATAGCGCTTGTTGTACAAAGGTGCATACATATTCTGATATTTGGCCTCTAATGCTGCTTTTTATCCAAAAAGTTGGACACTAGCTCATCATGTTCAACCTGCATTTCTTGCAATGCTTCCACTCACTTTTTAATTTTGGGAAGTAATGATTCAATATATCATGAGGAAATTCCAACAAGAGTTTGCAACTTATTCTTTAAGGCATTTACCAGACCTGAATGTCCAGCTATCTTTTTCCCTGGAAGAGCGGCAGTGAGACTTGACATGTCAATAAGGGGCTTAAGTTTGTCTACGGAAACGTCCTTTTCTGCCATTGTAACAAAACAGAGAACCACTTGAAATATTTACAGTGGGAGATGAATGCAACTTGGATTTCCAATCACCAAGTACAAAATTTAAATTCCTTCCGTCATTAACGTTCGGGTGTAAATTCTTGCAAATTATCTTATGTAATTTCTTTTCCTATTTAATAAAAGTGTGTGTCTGAGGACACTTGTGCCATTATTGTTAAATTTTTTTGATTGGAAACAGATCGCAAATTCCTTCTTCCATTATTAAAATCGTCTGACCTTTCATATGATCAGATTCCAACATCTCAATGCCCATATTCTTCAAGTGTCCCGAAACAAAATCCTCTTATACGTTGCCAAATTTTTGCCTTGTGGTACAACAAAAAATAAGCCAAATCAGTGGCCCCTTTGCCTCGTGAAATGCCGCAAAATGAATGGATCTGACCAGCCACAATTAATTTGCCTCTGGTGCAATTTGAGTCTCAAGACGACGGTGATATGTTTTTCTTTCATTACTTCAGTGATATGTTTGCTGTTGTTCTGAAATGGTATTGAAATCCCATTGAGGGAAATTGGAGCAATTTGCATAATTTTCTTTAATTCCTAGAACCCTAGTGTGTGACAGATGTGAGCGTGGAATGTTGAAGGTATATCAAAAGATACAACCATATCAAGTGATTATTTTTTTTTTTTGGATAACATTTTTTTTGTAACTCAAAGTCTTTTTACTTTGAGGGGGGGCAAGATTGCCAGAATTTTGTAAAAGTGTAAAATTTTGAAAGTTCTTTGGAATTTGACTAGAGCCAAGTAGAAAGCTCAGTAATTTTTTCCTTGTTTCAAAGACTATACGAGGGTCAAGGCCAAGCCCCGATAGATCATCTTTGGTGTGATGCGTCTGGTGTGTTTTTCATCTTCATATTTCTTTGCGTGATTATTTTTTGGTGCGTAAATTCAACAAACTACAATGTGGAAATTAATTAATTTGTTCTCTGACTCCGATAAACTTGAAGGCACAAAATCATACAAGACATGGAAATGACTCATTGAAAGCACTGTCATTTACAATGAACTTTGGCGTGATATCTGTAATGAAGATACTAAGCCCACTAAGCCAACAGATGCAACTACATTAGCGAAATGGGAAGTTAAAAATGCCAAAGCATTAACACTTATTAAATCTTCAGTTAATGATGAGATGTATGTTCACATTGAAAATACCACTGATGCGTGGTCTGCTTTGAAAGTTTTTAAAGATTTATTTGATACTCAGCCTGAATCCAAGAAAGTTGATCTTCAATTAAAGTTGCTTCAACAAAAATTGACTAAAGGAGGTGATGTCCATGAATATATTTTCAGACTTAAGAACATTAAGCAAGAAATACTAAATGCGGGTTTTCAAGCAGTAGATGATAGTTTCATGACCACAATATTAATCGTTGGATTGCCTTCTTCCTATACACATTTTTTGGAAACTTTATAAGTCACTGGAAAGTTAGACAAGCTTACATTTGATGAACTAAGTGAACTATTATCTCAACAAAACAAAACTTTTGGAAAGAAAAAACATGTTGGAGAAGATGTTCTTTTCACCGAAGCAAGCACAAGTAAGACTTCAAGTGATAGTTATAGAAATAGAGGAAGAGGAAATTTTGTACAAGGTTGTGGACGAGGCCAAAATAGAGATACCAATTTTCAAGGCAAAGGAAATAGTCAAGGCAGAGGCAACAGTTAAGGAAGAGGGTATTTTCAAGGCAGAGGAAATAATCAAGGCAGAGGATATTTTCATGCAAGAGGAAATAGTCAATGCAGAGGCTCTTTTCAAGACAACAGTGAAGGCAGAGGACAAACTCCACACAGAAATCAAAGCAGGGGCAGAGGATAGAATTTCGGCAGGGCAAGAGACTTCAGTCAAATTGTTTGCAGAAGGTGTAACAAAGTTGGTCATTATGCAGAAGATTGTCGAACTTCCATTGATAAAATCGCCAAGTTTCATCAAAACACAACACAGTTTGCAAATGATCGACATGATGATGATTCATAATATGTGTTTACCTCATCTTCGACATTACAGATTTCCACTGATTTTCAAAGTGATTATGAAGATGCTTGGATTTTAGATTCAGGAGCATCTCAACACATGACTTTCAGACGTGATTTCTTTTTGAATTTTCAATAATTCCATCTTAATTATGCTTTTCTTGCAGATAATACCAAACATACTCCTTATGGAAGAGGAGTAGTTAAAGTTTATTTACCTGATATTGGAGATTGATTGATTTCAAATGTATGGTATGTACCCACCTTCAAAAATAATTTGTTGTCTTTAGTCACAATTCGACAAGCAGGACATCAGGTGATTATGGAAGATGGCTTGGTTAAGATAAATTCAGTCAAACAAAATATGAAAACAATTATGACAGGATATGAAGATGGAAAACTATTAAGGATGAAAGGAACAATTATTCCAAGACATTTAGACTTTGCAGGAAAAATAAGTACAGGTATCTCCCCTATTAGATTGTGGCATGTAAGATATGGACATCTCAACTTTGATAGTCTATCTCAACTGCAAAAACAAGGGATGGTTAAGGGACTTCCCACTTTCAAAAAGGACACTTCAAAATGTGAAGCATGCATTTATGGAAAACTGAGTCGAGAAAGTTTTTCCACAAGTTCATGGCATGCAAATCGACGGTTGCAACTAGTTCACAGTGATGTTTGTGGACCTCTAGAAACTTCTTTCGATGGTTGAAAATATTTTTTACTCTTTGTTGATGATTTCAGTAGAATCACTTGGGTTTACTTCTTGAAGCAAAAGTCAGAAGTATTTGAAAAATTTAAGATTTTTCTACACCTTGTTGAAAACGAAGTTAAAGAAAAGATAGGTACACTCAAGATAGATAATGGCGGAGAATTCACTTCTAATGAATTCAACACTTATTGCACAGACAATGGGATAAGAAGACATCTTACTAATTTATACACTCCTCACCAAAATGGAGTCGAAGAACGAATGAATCAAACTTTGTTAGGAATGGCAAGATCCATGTTAAGTTTTAAAAGGTTAAGTTCTACATATTGGGTAGAAGGAATCCATACAACTATCTACTTAAGGAACAGATCTCCAACTGCTTCTTTGGATGGAATCACACCTTATGAAGCATGGTTTGGTTTCAAATCTCGATTTAAACATCTTAGAGTTTTTGGATCAGTATGTTATGCCTTAGTTCCTAAAGAAAAACACACAAAGCTTGACTCAAGAAGCTTGAAATGCATAATGATTGGGTATTCTGTTGAGAAGAAAGGGTATCGACTTTTTTCCAATGGTAAATTTATTGTGAGCAAGGATGTCAATTTTGATGACACTGAAAGTAAAAGTGCCGACGAAATAGAAAATCTTCTTCAAAAGTTAGAAACTAAAGGAAATCACAGAAAAGGAAAAATTCAAAGTCAACCAAATTCATATATTTGGTATGAACTTGATTTTCCTTCATCTGAAGATGTTACATCCAGTTCAGTTACTTCGACAACATCATCTACGTCTTCCAATAGTTCATCCGAATCTCCTAGCAGTGACAGTTCATCTGACAATGATTCTCCACCTACAGAATCTTCAATTGATCGACGAACATCAGTTTACATTAATCCAATTTACAATAATGGTAATTTAGATCCCCAAACCAGTGAACATCAACTACCAAAATGGGCAGTTCAACTTTTGAAAGATGTAAGGCCTGATGAGAAAAATAAAATAGGAACAAGGGGATCACACAACAATGAAGGGAATTTTGCCTTAGTAGCACATGATTTTACTGAACCTTCCACCTACAAAGAAGCAGTAAAACATAAAGAATGGCAATAGGCTATGGTTGAGGAATATCAAGCAGTAATTGATAACAACACTTGGAAACTTGTTGATTGTCCTACAGGTGTTAAACCCATCGGATGCAAATGGTTTTACATAATTAAATACAACCAACATGGCGAAATTGACAAGTATAAAGCCCGACTTGTGGCTAAAGGTTTTGCGCAACAGGAAGGCATTGATTATGAGGAAACTTTTGCTCCTACGGCTAAATGGAATACCATCCGCTTAACACTTGCATTGGCCGCTCAGAAAGGTTGGAAAGTTCATCAAATGGATGTAAAAAGCGCTTTTCTCAATGGATATTTACAGGAAGATGTATATATGCAACAACCACCAGGTTTTGAAATTGCAGGGAAGGAACATAAAGTTTGCATATTGATTAAGGCTTTATATGGGTTAAAGCAAGCTCCCCGAGCTTGGTATACCAAAATGGATGAATACCTTAGGAAGGTTGGTTTTCAATGAAGTGAATCTGATGATACTTTGTACATCCGTCAACAGGGTCCCTATTTGGTGATTCTTATTATGTTTGTAGATGATTTTCTCATTACAGAAAACAACGATGATCATATTGCACAGGTGAAAAAGGAGTTACATGCAGGTTTTAAGATGACATATTTAGGACTCCTTCACTACTATCTTGGTGTTGAAGTATTCCACTGTCCACATCATATTTTCATTTCCCAGAGTAAGTATGCAGCATAAATTCTTCAACAGTTTGGCATGCAGGATTGTAAACCATCTTTTACCTCTATGGAACAAAACTTGAAACTTTCAAAATTTGAAGGGGGGGAATTGGTAGACAACACTATTTATAGACAGTTGATTGGCAGCTTGATTTATTTGACAAACACTCGCCCAAATATATCTTATGCAGTCAACATTCTTTCCCGCTTTATGCAACAACCACGGGACAACCACTGGAATGCAACCAAAATAGTTCTTCGATATATCCAAGGAACAAAAGATTTTGGTCTTCTTTACAAAAAGACTAAAAAAATTGTACTTGGTGGTTTTTCAGATGTCGACTTTGCCGGAAGTATTGATGATCGAGCATCAACATCAGGTTACTTAATGAACATGGGTTCAACAGCAGTGTCTTGGAATTGTAAGAAACAAGGTACAGTTTCTACTTCTACAGCGGAAGCAAAATACATCTCAGTATGGGAAGCAACATGTGAAATTGTTTGGTTATGCAGGATTTTACAGGACTTGGGCATTTCTCAAGCAGAAGTTACATCATTATTCATCGACAACCAGTCATCCATTAAGCTTGCTAAGAATCCAATTTTTCATTCAAAAACAAAGCACGTGGACACAAAATATCATCATATCATATCACTCATTGCAAAGGATGTCATCAAGCCAATTTATTGTCCTTCAGAAGATCAGATCTCTGACATTTTCACGAAACGTCTTGGGAGAATAAAATTTACTAAGTTTAGGGATGAACTTGGTATCTGTTGTAATGTATCTTTGGATCATAGGGGGGAATGTTAGATAATCCAAAATACAAATATCATAGTTTATAAAGTTAGAATAAAATGATTATTAATTTAGAATATTAAATTAATAATCTAGAATATTTGATTAATAAATGTAGACTTTTAGAAATACATTATTGTTGTAAAAGATATGACTCTAGAGAGGTGTCGTATCTTAGGTTCTAAATTAAGAGTATTTTTATAAGATTGTTAAGATAGCATTTATTGTAAATGGACACTTGTTTATTTAATAAGTGATCCATATCTAGAGTTTGTTAGGACATTTAGCTTATATATAGCTCATTGCAAGAGTATTGTGTTGTTCGGGTGTAAATTCTTGCAAAGTATCTTATGTAATTTATTTTCTTATTTAATAAAAGTGTGTGTCTGAGGACACTTCTGCCATTACATGAGACCAATATCAGGTGTTCATCATAATCTTCTTTTGTTCGGGAATATATCAGTATGTCATCAATAAATACTTGAAAAAACTTGTCCAAGTATTCGCGAAACACCCCATTCATCAAACTCATGAATACCCCCAGTTCGTTCATCAAACCAAAGAGTAAAACTATAAACTCATAATTTCCGAATCTCATCTTAAATGTGGTCTTGGGGATATATTCCTCAATCCATAATTGATGATATCTCAATCTCAAGTCAATCTTTGAAACATTGTCGCTCCTTCATCTGGTCAAACAAATCATAAATTCCTGGCAACAGATACTGGTTCTTGATCATAGCTTTGTTCAATTGATGGTAGTCAATACAAAGCTTGCATGACCCATCCTTCTTTCTAACAAAGATCACTGGTGCACCCCACAACGACACACTTGGACATATAAGTCCCAAATCCAACAATTCCTTCAATTTCATTTTCAACTCCTACAATTCAAGTGTTAACATCCGATATGGCATTCTTACTATCGGTTTAGTTTAAGGTTTCAAGTCTATTATAAACTCCAACTCTGTCTTGGGTAGTAAACCTAGTAACTCTTGAGGAAATACATTGGAAAACTCTTGTACTATAGGAAGGTTTTCTAATCCTTTTGCCTCGCCCTTTTCATTTAGCACTAAGATTACATATATCTTGCATCCCTTGCACATACTCTTCTTTAGTTGTAGGGAAGAAATAAGCCTCAGAGACACCCCTTGGTTTCTTCCTATAATCACTCTACTCTACCCCAGATCATCTATTATAATTAATTGTTTCATGTTATAGTTAAGTATCGCATCATGCAATTCCAACTATTCCATGCCAATCACTATGTCATATGATCCTAAGATCATGAAATAAATATCTACCTTCATTACAAAATCTCCCAAGTTAATGCTACAGTCCGTAACCTTTCCTTCAACTTTTTGTTTGGAAGTCGATTCCATTTCTACGTATCTGAACTCATCATGCTCAAATACTTTTACCTTTCTTATATTTAGAATTGCACTAGAGATAAAGCTCTTTGTAGCACTTGGATCTATGAAAATACTAAAAGTTTGATTGGATATTATACATGACGTCTCAAGCACAGTGTACTGGTGCTCCTGTGGGACTTTCCCATATCTCTAACTGTAGCGGGTCCTGATGATCCGGTCGCTCTGGCATTCTCAATTAGACAATCTCGCTAGTAATGTGGCCCTCTACATGTCTGACATCCAGTCTTCGGTCCAGTGCTCTTGGTCCCCGAAGTAGAAGCTGTTGGCCTAACAGTCTGTGATCCTGGTCTGTTATGTTGAACATACCTAAAATATTGTTGTTGCTATGGACGACGCTCCTACCGCGAACAAAGTTGTTGTTGTTGTTGTGGTCCTCTATAAGGAGTCTTTTGCTAAGGAGTCTTTCATTGTGGTGTCGATAACATAGGTCCTCTAGGAATATCTTGATGCCCAAGAGTTTTTTTGGATGGTGTCTGATGTTGTTGCGCTCCTGATGTCGTTTGTCCAATCGGTATAGAAGGATTCCTGCCTTCACCCCTACATCATGTAACATCTAAGGAATTAGGATCCTCACCTTGGCATGAATGTTGGAGTTAAGGCTAAGGACAAACTTATTGACTTTTAACTTCTCCATGTTCAAATGTGGAGCATACCTACGTAGCTCCATGAACCTAGCATCATACTCTGACACCATACAACTACCCTGTCGTAAGGAGTTGGACTCATTAAGTTGGCACTCAATGAATTCCTTGGACAAATACCTCTCCCAGAACCATTCTTCAAACAACTCCCATGACATGTATTCAATGACCATGTTTAGTTGGGGCAGGAGTGTCTTCCACCAAAGTAGAGAACTCTCTTTCAGTTGGAATACCACCATGCAGACCTTCATGTTGGAGGTGTAATCACGAAGTTTGAAGCACATCCCATGCTCTCCAACCATGCCTCGATGGCTAAGTCATCCGGGGCACCCCAAAATTCACAAAACTTCACCTTCTTGAGTTCTCTATGTATAGTACTACTACCAGTTGGTGCACGTTGTGAACCCTCATTGAGCACATACGTTGTACCCTTGTCTTGATTTAGGTAGTTGATCAACTCCTTTGAAATCCTCTTAAATGATCTAATCATACCTACCACATCTCCCACAACAACCTACTCCTACTCAGTCGTCTACTCATCTCCCTGAGGGTTAGTATCCCTTTGGCATGGATACTATCAGAGGTGTCACGCCTCTTCCTCTGGTACCTCGTCGTCTACTTCCTTTGTGTCCTCTAGCCATGATTACCTGCATGGGAAAATTTCAAAAATACTTAGGGATACATCTTTTAATCATTTAATTTTAATCAAAGTGGAAGGCATAACTGTCTACTGTTGCAGGGTTGAACTTGCTCTGATACCATATGTAACTTCCCCTATGTTACAAAATCAATGTCAGTGAGTATAATAGTGGTATTTTTTTTTTTTAAACATTAGATAGAACAAGTGATATGAGGCACTAACATACATCAATTTTTTATACATTCTTTTATCATCTACATCATTACACAACAAGAATCAAATTCAACATCATGATATTAATAGATCTATTATATCACATCATTATATAACAATATGTCTATCCTCCCACATACCCTGCAAGGTTAGGACTTCTAAGACACATAATCAACAGTCAAGTCTAGGATTCATCCAATTGATTTCCAACATTTAAGGTCTCAGAACTGGCAACCATTCTGAAGAACAAGGATGTATCTAATTACATTAACCAATCCTAGTCTAACAATCAAGCCTAGAATTCAACGTTTAATAATTAGAATACAAGTCACCTGCTTAAGAACAAACAACAATATTTTACCATCTACTTAACATACTCTACTGAGTCTAAAATTTTACCAAGACATAAAAACATTTCAAGTAAAACTCATAGCATCAATTAATTATGATATGTGCAATTCCTACTTAAACATCAATAGAAACGTATGTGATGAAATTCGATCTATTCAATTTAAACATTGCCAACATCATTAAGATTTAAGATCAATAATTTCTTAAACTACCACAATCAAGTCAACCAATTAAGCGGTAATGATTACAATATTTAACTCATAAATATTAAATCATTAATACAATTCCTTACACTAATTTATTTAAAGTAACAAATTTTAAATTATTATTTACATTCCTAAATATCCTAGTAGGAAAGTCTAAGACCCTCAACAATCCAGGTAACAAATTTTAAATTGCTATTTACATTCCTAAATATCCTAGTAGGAAAGTCTAAGACCCTCAACAATCCTTCAATCATAATATGCAACATTAATTATTGTTAAGACTTTTTAGTAAAGATTATTTAATTGGTTCACTAAAAATTCACTTTAAACATATCCTTAAATTTTTTTCACTCTATCCTAAGTGCATCGGAAACCAAGTTCTTTGATGTCCTACATAAGGTACACTTAGTATAATTTTAAAACAAAGGAATCACATACATGTATAATTTAAATATTTCTTTTACATACTTCCATCTCAAGTTATTTTTCTTATAACATCGTAATTATATCCTCCACTAAGATAGTCAACAAACCTTGAAGTCTTGTAATACATATTATATTATATTATCCTTAATACATCCAATGCCAATTAGTACTACTCGTTATTTTCATTTGAATTGAACTTAGTATAAAGATGCTTCCGACAATTTGGATCGTCTTGGCGCTATAATATTAAATACATTATGTATAAATTACTAATTAATAAATTATGATAATACAACGTTGAATTCACTTATTAAAAACAATAACTAGTGGTTAACATTAGTCCTTTTGAGTTGAGTCGTATTAAAAAGAGACTTTAATGTTCAATGTGTTGATGATGAGTTTTTTCAACAATGCTTAGTCGACAAAGCATTGCCAGGTTCTCTTCTTAATATGTAATATCTTGTGTAAAGTTGTACGCGTTTCCGCTAAGTTACCGCTACACATTCAAGGAAAGTGAACTAATCATTCAAATGGAAACACGTTTATTTCAAGTTATTAGCACATAATTCCTGTCGAAACTATCATAGCTCTTAACCTATGATTCAAAATACTTACTATCCCATTCCTCATACATAATCTTCATATTTTTGCACTCATGAAATATCCTTATACCTTTATTTTTCTAAGAATAACATTATTATCATGTCTTTCGGTTAATTTTGATACTTTTTCATACCATGTCAAAAAAAAACATATGTTATTATACCATATTTCCAGACTTTTCCCACATAATAACTTTGTCACCCTATGCATCCCTTTATCACATGTTATCTTTCAATAATAAAAAGGGAAGTTGAGTCAACTACCTAAACGTTACCCCTTTTTTATATACCTTTCATAACCTCTTCATTATTTAAATATTGATATGACTTTTCCCACATAATAACTTTGTCACCCTATGCATCCCTTTATCACATGTGATCTTTCAATAAAAAGGGAAGTTGAGTCAACTACCTAAACGTTACCCCTTTTTTATATACCTTTCATAACCTCTTCATTATTTAAATATTGATATTATTGGAGTTATGACTTTGGAATTTCCCATGACATATCAAAAGAAAGATATGTATGACATTTATACATCCCATGACCTTTCCACTTGATAATACGATGAAAATCTGGTGGAATTATATAGTAGCCATTTGAATGTAAATTTTCAAGATGGATGATACAGGTTATGTCGCATCACAAAATCCAATGGTTTATGACAATGGTGTCACTTATTTGTTCATTCAACACAACAATGTTTACCTTATGACAACATCGAGACATATTTGTGTATGATGATGGGTTCTCCAACATAGTTGAGATTGGAATGTAGGCTTTCTGCAACTTCATACTTGAGTGTGTTGAAAGTAATAAATCTTGTAAGCAATTAGTTTGAACAAATGAGAAGGATTGATTAATATCTCAAAGGATTGGAATATGAAAGGAGGAAAATTGAAGCTTTCAAGAGAAAACTTCCTTATTGCATGCATTTGCTCAATGGTGTAATTGCTTCTTCCAAGGAATAATTAGCAGATTACTAACCATTTGTGCAAGCACCTAGGCCGATGCAACAAGCTAGTTTTCAATTTGAGGAAGAGAAATAAAACAGGCCAGTACTGGAGGAATTAATTCATATAAATAAAAGATGTGATGAATCAGGCGATGAATCACAAGAAAATAACCAAAATGATTTGAAGAGAATGAAATTCACCAATGGTGAGAATCTAAACTGGATGGTTTCTTCTCAACTCTGGAGTCTAAATTATGAGACTATAGAATGCAAAGAAGAAAATTCATCTTCTCTGGAAGGCCCATTGAAGCAGCATGGTTCTCAACTTAGATATGACCAAGAAAAACTTTTCCCCACAAATTCAAACCTATTTTTCAATTCTAAGCAGAGAAATGGAGGAGCATTCCTATCATTTTCAAGAGAAAGACAAAACAATTCATCTCTGTCTGTGAGATATAATGCTATCAAACACCCCCCAGATCTCACTTTGTCGTCTGCAGAGCAGAAGATGGGTTCCACATTCATATGTAATGAAACTGCCACCATGAATAATGTTACAACCACTTCGCTGAGTAGATCAAAGGAACCAACAAATACAACTATGCCTACCCCATAAAAAGAAGTTGTGGTGAAATCTAATGGAGGTGTTTGCGTAGTACCTACTCTAGTGACATCCAATACAACTCAATCAGGTGGGAAATCCCAGAGAAAGGTTTGGAGGTGTTGGTCACCTGAGCTGCATGGGCACTTTGTTAATTCTCTTTAACAACTTGGTGTCTCACAAGCAACCCCAAAGCAAATCAGAGAACTCGTGAAGGTGGATGGACTTACCAATGATGGAGCCAAAATTCCTTTGCGGAAATATCGTCTGCATAATAGAAGGCCTGGCCCTTCTCTACCAATACCAGCTTCTCAAGCACCTAGTTGGTGGTTCTTGGAGGAATTTTGATTCCTCCTGATTTTGCAACACATGTTTTTGTGGCAGCCCACCAAGGTCCAGGACTTTATAGCACACTGTCAAATACTACCAGTTCTCATTCAAAATCTCACTATTTCCAATCACCAATGCCTCAAGAGAATTATTCTCATATGAATATGTCTTCCCAACTACAAATCCCACAACCAACTTACTATGAACAATAGAAGACTCCTTCACAGTCTCTAAGATCTCCCTAAGGCCACATTTTTCAATGGTGGTTTCCACTCCTTCAATTCTTATCTATAACAAGTCTCATTGAAATTATTCATTTTGTATAAAGTCTAATGAAAAGAGCATAAACATGAATGGTCATATAACCGATGGCATTCAACATCATATAAGTACAATTTTTTATCAAGGAAGAATGAAGGGAAACCTGTTACAACATGGGGGGCAATTAGATTTTTTATCCAAGGACCAAAGACATGTATTATTATGATCAACGCTAATTTCATTTTGCAAATTAATTTCATATTATTTAAAAAAAATAGAGGCAGTTCCAACCTATTCGGTTCACAATTCAATTGTTCAACCAAAACGAATCTAACTACCCAAACCGTTTTCCCAATGCCATAAAGGAAGCAATGCACAACCTTCCAAGAGGAGAAGATTTTTTAGGGAGACAATTTAGATAAAGAAAATTCTGAGAGAGAATAACTTTGGCATAAAATTTATAGACAGGGGGTCTTTTGAAGCAGCGAAAGGATAAAGCGAGGATGAGCTTGCTTGCTTTGATAAGTTTTTCTTCTTGTGTTTTTCTATCATTGCTCCATGCCATATTTGGCTCAGCTTTCTTTTTTTCCTTTTTCACTTGGTATTTCTATTGTAACATTGTTCTAGAGTGGCCAAACACCATATACCAGAGACTTGTAGATTTTGAAAATTCAATAATTTTTACGAGACAAATTTTAAATGAAGATCAAATTCTTTTACACTCTAAAATTTTCTATTTGTTATTTTTTTAAAATTCTTAATTTGATCTTAAATTTAATTCAACAATATAAATTCAAAAATAGAAAGAAGAAAAGAAAATACATTCAAGAAAAATATTGAGGTATGACTACATTAACATGATGTATATAAAATTATCTCATTTAGTTTCATAGGTAAAATCTTTGTTACTTTATTTTTTCCAATTGTTTTAGGGTTTTTTTTATTCGTAGTTTCACATATTTTTACTTAAAGAAAATTAAATGTTAACTGATTATATTGTTTTATAAATAGTTTTGATGGTTAGTGAATTTATTGTTTAATAAGTTTTTATTTTCAATTAATCTTTTAGCACCAACTTCAATTTTTAGTTTTGTTTTAATTACTTTTTAATCATAAACATATATAAAAAAAAGAGGACTTTACCTTTTTTTTTTTAATCTTATTGTTTGTGTTTTCTTAAGTTCTTTAAATATTTTTAGGATTTTTTTTTATGTCAAAGGTATAAACTCCAACATAAAAGCATTAAAATCATAAATTACATAAAAATCAAATGTTACTAAAAAGTAAAATTATAAGGCAAAGGAATTCACGCTTGCACTTTAGGTTAGGGAAAATTTGACCTAAAGTTCAATGCGCATTCTTGTCCAAGACTTTAAGCTTAAGGTGATGTTCATGTCTTTTCTCACCTAGCTCCACGAGAGATTGAAATGTTGTTGTTAGGGACTCTACTCCTTTGACATCAACACAATGGAAGTGTAATGAACACACTTCCATAATCTAAGGAAAAAAACTCAATACACATGAAGCTCTTGCAACGATCCGATACGTTCTGATTTTGGGGATTTTAGTTTTAATGAAATTCTGGACTAATACCTGTAGTAACTTCATAGTAATAATTGTACATCCAGAGGTGAGATTGTTTATTATATACATTTTAATTGCATGTGCGGGATTTTAGTTTTAATGGAAACGACCATATATATTATATTTTTGTTCACAATGCATGAACTAAATATGAAACGATCATATCTAATACCATTCTGCAACCGTAAATAAATTTTATAACAAGTAACAAATTCCTAGCTCTGGATTTACTAATAAAAGTCAAGTGTCAATACAAGTTCTAGTTTCGGGTTTTCCATCTATTAAGAGACTTCATAGATTTAATATCCCGCACATGCAATTAAAATGCATATAATAAACAATCTCACCTCTGGATGTACAATTATTACTATGAAGTCACTACAGGTATTAGTCCAGAATTTCAAACTAAAAGTGTAACGATCTATACAAATTCTAAATTTTTGTTTTGCACTGTATCCCGACAACGTCCCTAAATTTCGCGTTTCCAGAGTGATATTGTATAGCAACTATTTAATAAAATTCAAAGTCCAAAAAGTAGTAAACATAATTCACCACGACCAACGAATTATAAACTGTCGAATTGGCAATTAAATTTTAAAATAATCGTCATCCAAATCTAAATATCTGAATGATCAAGTAATAAATTTAATTCCAAGTCGTGTAAATTGATAATGAAACGATTCATGTGAATTTTCTAGAAACACAAGCCCTACGATCTTCTAGAATGAGCATCTGCGTTTTCTTTTAAAGCCCATACAGATTCAATTTCAGAATGCAAATTGTTTAGCAATGTAATACAAATCCTATATCATTCAATTTGCAAAGAATCAAATCTCAAGACCAGAAGGATTTAAAATTTTAAAACCACAAAATCATAGTCACTAAGACAGAAGTCAAGCTCAATAAATTCGTATGGAATAAAGAAGCGACCCAATAAAAATATGTGTTGGACTTTCGAATAAGTTTGCAAAAACTACACACATTTTAAATTCAGATTTATTGACAGAATTTACAGAGATCAACAAATATTCGAACTCAAATTTTTCAAGTAAATAATACAACGACCAAGGCATTTAGTTTAGATATTTTACAGAGATAGAGTATGATTCCTAAATCAAGGTTGCGATTAAAATGGTCGTGAACTAAGGACATTGAAACACTGGATTGTAGATTAATTTGGAAACAATCTCATGGTTTTTCTAAATTCTGATATGGGTTATTAAAATAAAATAGCAGAGAACAAAATTCAATGAGATCACTCAAGGACTCATGGAAGAACTTACAAATTTATTTTCAGAGTACAATCAATCCATCATTGTCCTTTAAAATTAAAATACAATTTAATCACATTACGAATATAATTTCAACTTAAAAATATCTGATATGCCATTCAAAGACTTGCACTCCTTTTGTTCTTCTGCTTTCTAATCACCGTGTGACATTCCTCAAAAATAAATATTTTTATTTTTGTGTGCTGGAAATTTATTTCCATTTTTGGCAAATTCGAATCTGATTTTTTTTTGCCATTTATGGCAATTCCGAATTTGGAATTTAATAATTGTATTTAATTACTGTGACTATTGGGTAGAGATTTGTTTGGACTCAATTAACTATTTGACTATGACACTTGTATCACAACAGAATATTTATATTAACTGTAGGAGGACAAATGGAACAATCACGTTAAAAATCAGCTGACCATGACTCCATGAGTGGGGGGAACATGTTGGAACTGCCTCTAGGCTGATTATGAGAAGTGGAAAATCAGAGATTTGACCACTGGAAGCCCCTGAAAATCAAGGATTAAGAAACTGCGGAAATCCCCAAAGGAGGAAAAAAGACCTGGGGAAAATTGATAAATAGCATATGCGAGGAGGCAAGACGCTACCAAGTATGCTAGGAAGACATTTTCTGAGACCGCTTGCTGTTATGAACACTGGAGATTGAGTGTGAGGCAAGAGGACCTTGCTGAAATAGAATCGCCTTGTTGTTATGAGCATTGCTGAGTAAGTGTGAGGCAAGAGGATAATTGTTGGAATTGGAGGACATTGCTAAGGAGGCGTTTCCAAGTTCACCCTCATGGATTCATGGCCAGGCTAGGGGGTGAATAGGGCAAGTAGATTTGGCTGCTCTATTCTACGATTGCGAGGAATGTGGTTGTTCCCTTTGTCTTCTCGCAGATTGGATTCAGATATATTAACTTTCCCCTCTCTATTATGAATGGCTATGGATTTTAATGTTATGTATCTATTGAGTTTGAACTGGAATAAGTTACACTCTCTGTCTGTATGACCCTTTTTGCATCTGGTGTATTGAATCTGATTAAATCGGATCTGTAACGAATTCTTTCCACTTTATGTTCGAATGTTTTATCCGATGCTATGTATCTAACAATATTCTTTAACAATATGCAAACAATATATTAGATGTGTTTAGAATGACAAAATTCGGGAGTTAAAGAATTTTGGAAACCCCTTTTTGTTTTTTTCGGATGCTAAAACAATCTTGAGAATCAACGCCTTTTGGAGGTTTTTGCTTCCTTGCTTCTTTTCAAAATGGGCTACCCTTTCCTTAGTCAAGGTCTATGATGAATTTAGATATTTTCCCTTACAGAAAACCTTTATCCTTTTGTATCCTTTTGTGCACATAAAATTCTTAAGTCCTTATGCTTTCGATATTCAAGAATTGTTGGGTGTTGTTGTTCGACATTTGAAACCCCAAAAACCCAAATCTCTAAATCCCGAAGTGTTAATTCCTCATCCTTTCAATTTTCGAAATTTGGGAATGGTTGTGTATTGTAGTTTGACATTTGAAACCCCAAAAACCCGAATCTCGAAATCCCAAAGTGTTAATTCCTCATCCTTTCACTTTTCAGAATTCGGGAGTGGTTGTGTTATGTTGTTTGACATGTGAAACCCCGAAAACCCGAATCCTGAAATCCCGAAGTGTTAATTCCACACCCTTTCACCTTTCAGAATTCAAGAATTGTTGTGTTATGGTGTTTGACATTTGAAACCCCGAAAACCCGAATCCCGAAATCCTGAAGTGTTAATCCCACACACTTTCACCTTTTGGAATTCAAGAATGGTTGTATGTTGTAGTTTGACATTTGAAACCCCAAAACCCCGAACCCCGAAATCCCAAATTGTTGGTTTCACGTTCTTTTCTTTTCACAATTTCGGGAATTGTTTGTGGTTGATGTTTTGGCTTTTGAAGTCACGGGATTCTGAACCCTGAAATCCCAAAATGTTAGTTCCACATTCCTTTCTTTTCGCAATTTTGGGAATTGTTGTATGTCGATGTTTGGACACCGGAACTCGCAAAGTTTCAAACCCCAAAATCCTGAAATGTGGGTCTCACCTTTTCCTTTTTCGCATTTCAGAAATTTGTTGATGTTGTTGTTTGGACACTTGCACTCATAAAATCCCGAACTCTGAATTCTTGAAGTATTGATCACTTTTCGCAAATTCGGGAGTTGTGTGTGTTGATGATTGACTTGGGTATTCAGGAGATCCTAAACCTCGAAACCCCGAATCCCGAAACCCCGAAATGTTGGCCACAGTCGTTCTGTATTTCGGATTTCAGCAAACAATAGGGTCTTTTGTTTTTTTCGGTACTCGTGATCATCGAAAACCCGATTGACCTCTATTTCCTTCACAAAGCCAAGGGAACTTAGAAGAAAACTTATTGTTAATGGAACAACTCTATTAATGTAATGATTAGACTGGTAAAAGAACGTTGGAGAATCTTCATCCCGGATAGAGGCATGGGAGTAACAGACCGTATTACAAGTCGATTGTATTGGAGACATAGGGTAATATTTTTATGTAGGGTTCTTTGTCATAAAAACCCCAAAGTTTCTTGTATTGTTAAGATTGTGGTAGTGTTATAGGTACTAGAAAATAAGAGAGTAATTATAAATTCCGGGGTCTTAATTAAACTTTGAAGTGGTGAGTAAATGCTCATTATATCGTCGATTATAAAACTTAAGTCGAATGGTAAGGATAGTCGATGAAAGTAAGGACTTTAAACAAACCTTCAGACTCAAGTCTTCTAATAGAAATCTTACTTGCTTGAGATCTCGAAAACTTTTCAAGGATAAATGTATAAATAATTTTTTTTTTCTATGGTGATTTTTGAGGTACATTACACACCGAAACTTCACTGGTACCCCCAAGACAATATGGGGGGTACTCTTCTTCCCCCTTATCCCCCAGAGTTGCAGAGGGGCCACACACACGAAACCAACAAACAATAGCTCCAAGCTTTGCCTCACAAGGAATAGCTTCCACTCTTTATACATGCTTGGTATCCCAACTTTCACAAGTAGAACACAATCCACAATAATATTGGAAACATAACATTACCAAAAATAAGTGAGATCCATTTCCCTTCTACCTCATTTTCTTTATATAAAAATCCCCAATGACACATGTCCTCATGCACAATTAATAATTTTTTTAGTTAATTTAATTAGGATTGTTCACCTACAAAATTGTCACACTCTCCCCAAGTTGCATAAGTAATTACCTTTTTTATTTTATTTAAAAACTCAATCTCCCTCACATTCTCCAATGTGTTCTTATTTTCTCTCTTAGTTGTCCCTTTGTTCCCCAAAATCTCTTTTAATGAGTGTCTCCTAACTAGATCTTATCTAGAGTTGGATTTAGAGTCTTATTCTAGTTAGACTAGTGGTAGGTTGACTCAAGATCCTATTCTATGTACACCTATTCTCTCAAGTTATTATTTATTTCTATTTTAAAAATCTCTTTTATTAATTTCATGCACACATGTGCATTTTATCCAGCCTTTATATTTTATTCCCCTATTTCCTAGATTTTGATTATATTCTCAAATATTTTAAGTTATGTCATAATTCCTTTAGTCGTTTAATTAAATCTATACTTAGACTTAGTATTATACTTTTTCTATGCTTTATAATTCATAATTTACTGTTTAATTCATTATGTATTCTAACAAGGTCCAATCTTTTCAACTGTTTCTAGACCACCTAGATTTATTGACTCCAGTTTTAATTACACAATCTTCCCTTCAAGAAGGACCTCTTTGCTCCAAGGGTGCAACTCGCCTTAGACTGGTTTTGGAAGTTTTTCCAACCCTTGGATTCCACTCCACTCGGTCGACCTTTTGAGAGACTAAAGGATTCTAAGGAACAAGGAATCCGCCTTATTTTGTGGCCCTTAGAAATATTTATGAGAAATTGTCTCATTCCTCCCTCACGACATCGTGGACCTATAGAACTAGGTAATTTTTAACCTATAGTTTTTACCGTGACGAAAGTGCTAGTAGGTTGTGATAGGGACACTACCACACCTCTCTCTCAAATGTATGGTTTTTGTGCATGGCCCCTTTAGTCCTTATGTGAGTCGGATTAGCAAGCATCGTTAAGCATTCATCCACTGAAAAAAAATGATGTCAGTAATGCATATACATAAATCATATTGTAATCAATCATATGTCACATGTGCATAAGATGAAATACTCAAACAAATACAATCCACTCCATGAATCAATCCACATTCCAAGGAAGTCCACTGATGCCATCAACATCCATAACTTGTCATGTGTCCTTCACACTCAGGAAAAATCGTCAATAACATCTACCAGTATACAACAAAATAACAATAAGTAACAACAGATCATCATCATCATCATCATATATAATTCATAATCAAAACTAAATCACAATGTACCATATCCAGATCACTCACACACAAGTTTCCTCAATGAATTAGTCAATAGTGTGCTTAGTAGAATGAGATGTTACACCTATGACATAAATCCCTTTAAAGATGAGCTATGTGTGATGTTTCCCTACTCATAGTTTGTGATTCTTTTTTAGGATAGCCTTATATGTGGGAACATCACATTGTTTATGAGTTTCGACCTCGTAGTTTCATTATTACTCTGGGAGGTTAGTTTTATAGGGTACCAAAGGTTGTTTTGACTACTTTCACTTCATTGATATCGACAAAATAGTGTTGTAAAATAATCCCTCGGACCAAAAAAAATTCTCTCTTCATGATCTAGTTAGAAGGTGAATAGAAGGTCATTGTGACCACTACGTCCTCGGCCCATGACCTTTCTATCCAACAGAAGTAGGTCAAAAATATTCTAGAGGAACACAAAGATATTTCTTCTTCACATACAGGGGTTCCTTTTTACTACCATGTCGAACATTCCATTGACTTGGTTCCTAGTGATCCCTTACCCAATGGTACAATTTATAAACACTCGATTCTAGATAATGAGAGTCTTCCATATGTTCACCATAGCTCTATTGGCCACGACCCTTTTCAAGTGTGCTTGGTTTTGGCCATATTCATCGATAGAGTCCTCCCACACTCAGACCATGGAAGATCATGTGGCCATATTTTTTGAATGGAAACAAAACCTCGAACAATAGGTTCATGACATCCTTCCACGTGCTAATGCCAAGTACAAGTAGGACAACTAATTCAACAAGGCAAGTTGTTCACCAAAGTTTAGATTCAAAAAAATTTCTCCATCTCCCAAGGAAACATGAAACAATGAGGACCGTTTCTTCCTAAGAGGGGAGGATTGATATAGGTGGATCTCAGTGGCTATCCACCTTTTCCATTGAATCAATGTTTTCATGACATCCACCCTTTTTATGGGGAATGTAATATAATTCCATCTCCATTTGTTAATTACAGTCATCAGGTAATGATTGCTTCACGATCTTATGTGCATTCCTATAGCATAAATGCAATGGATCCCATTAGAACTCTGTATTTAAGCATGCTTGGGATAGAGTAGTATTGGGATGGGTGATCGCTCGTAAATTCCTTGTGTTTTACATGCCTATGTTATTTTGTAATCTTAGACCAATTTATCCCATATGCATCATGGGAATTATTCTCCTCTCATTCTCTCATATATAATTGAGGTGAAGGAGGTCCTTTAAGAATGAAATGGAGTGTGATGTAAATATTGTTGTAAATTAAGCATAGCCAACATGTCTTTCTCTTTAGAGATAATCTACCACAATTCTAGCGAGTTAATTTCACTATGCATTTTTTATAGTTTCTACATATTTTACTCATTAAAAGAAATTGAATATTGTTGCATCTTTGTGTTTCTATCATATTTATGTGTTTCATTTTGTTCCCTCATAAAGACATATTGATAGGGTGACTCCAATTTGTAATATATACTTATAATCCTTTGCAACAACTTATAGGTACTATACCACTTGGGAGATAATTTATTGTCCTTATTTTCTTGTGTGAGGGACATCTATTTATATGGTTGCAGACTCAGAAATTCCCAATCCCCCACTTCAAATTCATTTTCCATGAAATGTCAATCTCCTCATGGTTTCAAACTATTTTTTGTTATAAAAACATTGTCCTTCAATAGTCGGAGACCATCTTCCTGGTGCTCTATATGGTCCTCCATTGCTTGAACCATCAGTTTTTCTTTGAAGGGTGATGTGATGGATGAATGATGATAACCATAAATTGTCATAAATGGGGACATTTTTTATGAAGTATGGAAGGATGTGTTGTACCACCATTTTGTCGAGGTCATCCACTTGATCCATTTTGTCTATTTATTAAATGTAAAGCAATGAATAAACCCTTGAAGAAATATTCATAATCTCAATTTGTGCATCGTATTTAGTATGGTAAATGGAGTTTTGATCCAATTGAGTACTCTAAAAAGAAAAAAAGTTAGTCCAAAAATTACCAAAGAAAATTGGATCTCTCTCACTTACAATAATCTTGGGGTTTGCATGCATATTTTGAACTATTTCTGTGAATGCTGCAACTACTATAATTTCTTTAAAAGGATAAGAAAGAGAGAAAAATGGTCATACTTTTTGAGTCGATCCACCACTACCATGATGACATTCTTTCCCTTGGAATTTGGTAGACCTATAATAAAATCCATTGATACCTCTTTGCAACACTGGCATGGTATGAATAATGGTTGTAGAAGACACAAGCTCTTGATTGTATCTCCCTTACTCTATTGGAAAACCAAGCATTTATCAACAAATGTGTGAACGTCAATTTTAATACCTTCGATTAAAAAATACTTCTTGATCTGATGGTAACTTTTTAGGAACTCTTAAATTACTCCTATAGGATAAGTGTGCAATTCCAAAAGGAACTTGTATTTTATTTGGCAAATATTACACAAATATAGGTTATCCTGATATTCCAATGAATCATTCTTCCACAAAAATTTATCTAATGCACTTGAATCCTCTTATAGTTGTTGAATGATATTACATAACTTTTGATATTGCTTCCATGATATCCTTGTGATCCAAGTGGACATCAGTGGTCCACCTCTTCCACTAACTTAACACTAGTCTCCAACATGGCATTTTTTCTCTACATTGTTTCAGTTTCTAAACTTCCAAGGATGTTTTGAGGCCTTAAATGATTTTTTTTGTCTAGTCTGGGGCCTGGGGTTTTCATGCCATGTTTAGGATTTTTATAATTGCACTTATTAGTTGTATATTTATAATGAGATACTATGCACCCAAAACATATATTGCATGCAAAATTCACCCCCCCCCCCCACGAGAAGTTGAGTATCAACTAGCCACCTCGAGCCCCAAAATCCTTTTGGCACTTTGTCTCCTAGGGTTAGGGTTTTGGATCTTTAGGGTTTTTTTCTCTTAGGGTTTATTAATTTGTGATAAAAGGACATTTCATCCTCTTGCAATGTCTTCTTGTAAACGAGCGTAGCTAAAATCTCTCTCCTCATGGATAAGTTACCATCATTCTATCTAGTTTTTATTGCTTTACATTTCACAGTCTTTTCTTACTTCATTTATTAATATAATTTGGTTCTCATTGTATTATTATTATCCCTATAATATTTCTATGTATGTGTTTCCATTCATATTCCCGCATTTCATTTCATTCTTTATATAATCCATATCACCTTGATTCTTCCACCTAACCAATTGGTGGAGTGGAAATACCACAAAGTAATTCCTTTGTATCTTCTTCTTAATTCCTTGAATGTGCATATGCCACCACATTTTCTTTCCTATTTGTAGATAATTTAAAATTCATAATCTAGCATATTTTTAACCCATTTTTGTTTCTTTTATGAAGAAATTGTTACTTTTCTTAATATCCAGTTAATTTTTCATAATGTAATAATCACAAATTTATTTTTATGATAATTTAATGAAAAAGAGATAATCAACATTTAACATAAATTTAATGCTAACAACTCTTCTTCATTTAACAAAAATGTTAACTAACAAGAATTAAAAAAAAGAATTAAGGATTGGATTAAAATTATAGAAATACCAATTTCCAATCTAAATTTTGAAAAAACAACAAGAGAGATCAGGTGTAACATCCCATATTTTGAGCTTAACAATTAGAACTTCATTTTTACTCATATCAGTAATTCATTTCTTAGTAGCTATTTGGACTTAATTAGATTGATATAAAGATTTGAGATGTGTATATCTCGACCTATTTATGTGTTGGATAATTCTCTTTTTATTTTTATATGTCTATAATTATGAAAGTTACGAGAATTGTTCAAACTTGCAAATTTAAATATGGAAATTTGGTACATGGATATTAGTTCAAGTTATGTTGTGAATGCATAACAGATGCAAATAATGATATAAATAAACATACATTTCTTAATTGAACATCAATATAGATATGGATCCTTATATGAAATTATGGTGTACATGCATGGATATGAGTTATTGGTGAACTAACCTACATATTGATGATTTATGTGATAGCCAAATGACTATAGTGCTAAGGAAACATGGATGTCATAAACATCAAGGATATAATGATATAAGTCGTACTTATTATTTAATTTATGATTTGAAATATTGATATGATATCTGGTAAGTGTGGCTTTGATAGGATGCACAACTTGCCCAGAGTGGTTGTCTGATGACATGACTCTAAGAACAGTAGTTTCACAGTATGGATTGTTGTAGGGTGTTGACCCTAGTTCTATAAGGAGGGGTGGAGGTATTTCCCACCATTTATCCTCCAAAACCTAGAGTCGTGGGAGGGCTGTGTAAAGTCACACTCCCCTAGACGTGTGATGAAGGATGCTTATTTTCTGTTGGGGAAGTTTGGTCGAGATGTATGACACTTCCACCTATGAGTTCTATTTGGAGTTAGGTAAATATAGTTGACGCTCCGGCTTATTCCAATAGAAGAAAGGATAATATGGAAGATGGAATTAGGTTAGGAAGGAAGGATGCTTCGATGTTAGTTGAGAATACTAATTGGGGATTAAAGATATTACTATTGTTCACTCACTTGGTTACTACTATGTTTAAAACTCTCTTTTGAGTTCCTATTGATACTTTAAGTGTGATAATGAGTTATTGTTGAATTGGTGCAATTTTGTTCATTAAGATTATTAAATGATGCATTACTTGATATAATGTCCTACATGTATTGTTGTGATCATATAGGAAATATGCACTAGAGGAAGTGGTTGTTTATCGTTAGTACATGCATGAGATATGTGTCTGATATCTATGTACACATACCCTACACATGTACACTAGTACAATTAATTAATGTATTAATTATTAAACTAGATTATTAACTATTTCATTGAATGTTTATTGACTATGTAAATTATATTGCATACAAAAATATCTAGAAGCATTAAACACCTTCTTTGACTTTGATTGATGGTTGGTATGATAAATTAAATGAGGATGGTGGGTTGTCATGTACATTTTGGGGAAAATTGTCAAATTACATTTATTAGCTAGCATGAGAAAAAATACTTTGCATTTTATTTATTGTTGTTTAATGCAAGTCATTTAAATTTTAGTTTTATTTTAATATTTTCCCAAAAATCTAGATAAGGGAGTTTGATGGATAATAATGAGGGTGGTTGAGGAGACTTGGGGAAGGGTGAGGGGAGCATTGGAAGGTTTAAGCATGATGAGAGGTTGTGAAATTCTTAGAATATATAATTCTTGTGATTGTCTTCTTAGAGCATATGTGCTTTGTTGTTCTTGTAGTCACGGGCACGGAGGGCCAAGAAATTGATTTTTTTCTTGGATCTAGGAAGTCAGCTAGGCTCCTAGTTGGCTGGGAGAATTATGTGGTTTACCTCTCGGCAAGTGGGAAAATAAAATGGGTAAATAATTCTTGGAAGCACTCTCCTACCACTAGTGGGACTACATTTCAACTAATGAGCTTCAACAAACCATGGAGGAGGTATTTTTCATTGGTATTTTTTTATACTTTTATTTTAAGTTTTAAATCTTAGAGTTAACATATTACTGAATTCATCATATTATTAACAATTATCATTGAGCAAATGTAAAAGATTTGTGGAAATGAAAATCAATGAAATTATGTTAAAACAAAGTTTTCATTGCATATGTATTTAATGAATGATTGATTGTCTAGCATCTTGTATGGGTCCTACATTAGGTATATAAAAATATTCTTGAATAGAAATATCAATGCACTTTCAAATAATGGTCCTTTGTCTAGAGAAAATCCAAAAGTATCAAGAAAGAGAAATATTCCCTTTAGCTATTCAAAATTCCTCCCTTTGGTCTTTACATTTCTAACTATTTCTAATACTTGAAAGTAGTAACCAACTAATCTAAGATTACTCCTTTTATTTATTAAAAAATATTTTCTTGCATAATGTCACTTGATTCGACCCTGAACGAAATCTTCAACCATGACCTTGAAGATCACATTTTCCTATTCTGGATGCTATGAAATTGTCACGCTGACACCTGGGTTGAATTGCACTATGATCATGGTATTTTGGATCGAAATTGTCGAAACAACGAGCAACAGATCATCCTATGAAAAGAAGAGTGATAACCCATGTGTCCTGTAATGTACCCCAAATTTACCAAATAAAAAATATTTTCATAGGTGCATTAAAAATTATTTACTCTACTATACTTGATCAAGTTTAAAACTATAATAGTCTCTATTGGAATACAACATATAACTATTCATAGTTACAAGAGATTAATAATAATATAGTCAATTTTTTCGTGAAGTTGTGCCTATTAAAAGAATTCAGTACATGCGACAATTGTTCAGTACATTCAACATTTTATCATAACAGGCTAGTGTTTAGACTATCCACACAACTGTAATATTGAAGTGGATCTGTCCTATAATTCTTGTTGTGTCCATAAAGGGCTATAGTAACCCTATCCTAACATGGCTTCTACTTTTATCAAAGAGATTAATAAAAGTGTTTCACTAAATCTCTATCTTTAAACAGGTCTTAGCACTTTCCACTTCATATCTAATATATGAGTATTTTAAGATTACCACAAAACGATCCCATATATTAAGTTTTTTCTCCTTTATTATTGATGCAGGAGCATCGCCAATGCATCAAGCGAGCCAGCGTGGAGTGGAAGAACAACTGGATAAGCCAACACACATTTTGAAATACTTGAAAGTTATTGCGCCGCTCTTTAATGAAGTCATTCATAAAGAAGCGCACTTGTATTGTAATGGACCTTGAGACTTTAATCTCTCGTGCTTAGGTAGATGAGTCATTTAATAGATTTAATGCAGGTAGATAGATATTTAAGTCTAGATTAGACAGTTTTAGAGTCTGAGAGGGAAAACAGATATAGACACCCTCACTTGTACATTGTAACAGAATTTAGAATCATTCATTCAGGAGCAAGAAGAGAGAGCAGAACAGAGAATTGTGTGAAGAACACCCATGTACAGAGATTGAATTAATAGGAGAAAGCCTTGATTCAATTCCATGGTTATGTGTTCTTTCTCTGTGTGTTGATGCTATGCTCATAAGTATTTTCTTCCTGTCATGCATTTGCTTTTATATGCTGTGTATGTGTTTTCATGGTTGATTTGAAGTCTGTGAGAACAAGGAGTTAGTTTCAATTGTTTCTCTATTCTGAGCCAAGAGATTCCTGCAAGGAATGCAGTGGAAATTGTCCGCAAAGGAGTGTGTGACTGCAGGGTTCAGATAGAGGTGAATTTTGCTCTAAGTTCTCAAAAGTGTAGGGTTGGCACCGTAGCCGTGCATAGGCTGGACGAAGACTCAGGGTTGTGATTCTGAGAAAAGGGAATTAGGATTGCTGCTGCAGGTGAGCGCGCAGAATCAAGGAAGCTTCAACACTTAGTCGTGTTCAAATATTTGCCGCAAGGAGTGCATGCAACAAGTCCTCATAAAGACTTGTGAAGTGAGGACAAGCTTAGGAGGAATAGGCCTATAGTTCACCGAAGGAGAATTGCAGGGGTGTTGTGGAAAGCCCAAGAGAAACTCCACAGGTTGGCGAGTGGTCAAACAAGTCCTCACGAGGAAGCGTTTGATCCATCTCGCAGGAAACATAAAAGGAAGGATAGACGGTTGAAATATCCTGGAGAGATTTCACGAGAAGCCGAGTACCATTGGATCTTGTAAAGATGCAAGAAGTTTAAAGGAGTGAACATCCATAGGTTAGGAGTTCAGGAGGAAGTAGTGTCACAGATCTGGGTTCATAGGAACCATCAGATCTGCATGTGCCATCGCATATCGACATATCACAAGTAGAAGCACCCAGTCGTTAGAACGGGTGTGGCGATATCAAGATCCGCGATATCCCGACAAAATCATAACCATTGATCGTGGGGACACGTGTCAAGGAATCCCAATATATCGGGGTTCGAAGAATCGGGGTTCTCGACGACAGAGAACACTCACAGGTTGGATTCACGATCCGCGATATCCCGGCGGTGACGTGGCAGTGTGGAGCACGAGGGTTAGTGGAGTACAGGTGGCACTGTATCGGAGATTAGGAAAAGACAAGACCCGAGTCCATTGACATCAGGACTCGCGATCCCGTGAGTTCTGAAATTCCGATAGAAAGATAAAAGGGGGAGGAGTCAAGTCCACACGTGTATCGGAAAATCGGCACATTGGGATTCGGAGATTGAAACTTCGATTTGTTGACATCGCGAGTAGAGATCCCCTGATAGAGAGAATTTCAAGGGAAAAGTTGGAGAAAATCAATGATTGACCCATATCAGGGTTCGGGAACTCATGAGGCATAAGGCACGCGAGCATAGAATTCGCGATATCGTGAATTCCGATTTCCCGACTGTTAAGGGAGATCATTGGGGAGTGTTGTGGGTGAAGAATTCCCGACGGGGAATTAGAGGAGCATTGACGCTCTTCGGGTCAAATTCAGAGAAGGTCTCGGTGATCGCGGACGTGCTGGGGTGACGTCGGCATCAGGTGGTATCAGAGTGAGAATATCTTTGTTTTCTGTAGCAGAGAGAAATAGGATTATACCATGCTGCCAAGAAGGGAAAGGCAGTCACCTGACCCAGAAGACAGGGAGGTGAGAAGAAGAGGTAGGCCAGCAGAAAATCCAGAATTGGAGCGCCAAATGAGAGATCTCTGAGCAAGGCTTGAAGAGATGGAGACAACGCAAAGACGCGGAGTTGGCGCAGGGGATATTAGCGATTCTGAAGTTGAAGAGGAAGCTAGACATGCAGAAGAAGTCGCAGTACAGGATGCATCAACCGAGCGTTTGATCAAAGCCATCGCCAGAATGGGTGCGAAGGCAAAAATGGATATTCCAGTCTATGAGGGAAGTCTAGATGCGGAAGAGTTGCTGGATTGGATCCGAGCTCTTGACACCTACTTCGATTATGAGGAGATCGAAGAGGACAAGAAAGTCATACATGCTGTCACCCGGTTGAAGGGACATGCAGCATGATGGTGGGACGAGCTATAGGCCGATAGACGTTCCAAAGGTAAACAGAAAATCAAAAGTTGGGACAGGATGATCGTGAAGATGAAAGCGAAATTCATCCCTAGAGATTATCAGATCACACTATTCAGGCGAATGCAGAACCTGAGGAAGAAGCCGATGACAGTGAAGGAGTACACCGAAGAATTCTACAAGCTCAATATCCGAGAAGGTCATCGGGAGAGCGATGATGAGAAGGTGGTGAGATACCTGAATGGTTTGAGATATGACATTCAGGACGAATTAATCATAGTAACCATCGGGACAGTTAAGGATTCTTATCAGATGGCTCTGAAAGCTGAGGAGAAGCTGAGCCGTAAGAAAGATCAGCAAGGGCGAGGCAGGAGTCAGCCTAGAGGCAAGGCAGTTGCCCAGGACAAATACCAGAAGCCCAAGGAGGAATGGCAGAAACCTCAGGGTAAGATTGAAAGAGGTGGAACCTCATAGTGAGGACAACCACAGGTTGAACAGAGAAGACAAAAAAATGATTAGCGGGGAGATTATGATGATGCAAACACTCTTCCTCGTACTAGAGGTTGAGGTAGGGGAAGAGGTGGAGTGATCACATGTTTTACATGTGGAAAGAATGGGCACAAGTCATTCGAGTGTCTAGAGAAGAAAAAGGATAGAGGAGAAGCTCGTATCATTGAAGCGCAGAAGCGTGATGATGAGAATGAAGATGAATAAAGAGGAAGATCACTTGGAATGCATAAAGTTCTCTTAACACCCGAGAAGGAGGTGGAGAACACAGCTCAGAGAAGCCAACTATTCAGGACAACTTGCAAGACCAAAGGCTGGAAATGCAAGGTCATTGTGGATAGCGGAAGCATAGACAATCTCGTTTCAACCGAGATGGTAGAAAAGCTGGAGTTGGAGACAATTGATCACCTGAGTCCATATAAAGTTTCATGGCTGCAGAAGGGATATCAGGTGAGTGTCACTAAACAATGCTTGGTTGAATTCAAAATAGGTGGATATAATGATAAAATTTTGTGTGATGTTATCCCCATGGATGTATGTCATGTATTGCTGGGTAGACCATGGCAATATGACAGAAATGTGGTTCACGATGGGAGGATGAACACCTATACCTTGGAGAAGGATGGGAAAACACAAAGGTTGCTTCCGATAAAGGATAAGGAAGTGAATCCGGAAGTAAGAAACACCATACTTCTCATGAGTGGGAAGGAGCTTCTCACAGAGATGGAGAAGAAGGAAGATCCACAATTCTTTGTGGTCAGGAAGCCGAGAATTGTCATGACTAGCACAAGAGTGGATGATTTACCAGACGAGATTCAGGAACTACTGGAAGATTTCGCTGATATCATCGTGGATGAATTACCTCGTTCGTTACCACCGATGAGGAGTGTGAGTCATCACATCGATCTCATACCTGGAGCCAGTTTGTCGAATAAGGCTGCGTACAGGTTGACGCCTTAGGAGAATGAGGAGGTCAAAAGACAGGTACAGGAGCTGCTGGATAAAGGACTGGTCAGGGAAAGTCTTAGTCCATGTGTCGTTCCAATGATACTAAGTCCAAAGAAGGATGGAGACTGGAGAATGTGCATAGACTCCAGAGCGATTAATAAAATCACCATCAGGTATAGATTTCCACTGCCGAGAATGGATGATCTGATGGATTGCCTGAGTGGGGAAAATTACTTTTCAAAAATTGATCTGAAAAGCAGATATCACCAGATTCGCATGAGGGAAGGTGATGAATGGAAGACAACATTCAAGACAAACGAAGGTTTGTATGAATGGATGGTCATGCCATTTGGCTTGACAAACATGCCGAGCACATTCATGAGGCTGATGAATGAAGTCCTAAAGGAATTCATCGGGAAATTTGTAGTTGTATACCTGGACGATATACTGATTTTCAGTAAGACGAAGGCTGAGCATTTAAAGCATTTGGCTATTGTGATGAGGAAGCTGCAGCAGGAGAAACTGTTGATGAACATGAAGAAGTCCTCATTTATGAAGACGGATCTCATTTATCTGGGTTTTGTCATATCAATGAATGAGTTGAAGATGGAGCCAGAGAAGGTAGAGGTGATCAAGAATTGGGCATCACCCAGAAATATTTTTGAGGTGAGAAGTTTCCATGGTTTGGCTAGTTTCTACCAGAAATTCATTAGGAATTTCCGTGGAATTAGCGCAGCAATGATGGACACAGTGAAGAAGCGACACAAGACTTTTCACTGGACAGAAGAGGCTGAGAGGAGCTTCAATCTATTGAAGCGAAAGATCACAGAGCAACCAGTGTTAGTGTTTCCAGACTTTCAGAGGACATTTCACGTGAAATGTGACGTAAGCGGATATGCTATAGGAGCGGTCTTCAGTCAAGAGGACAAGCCAGTTGCATATTTCAGCGAGAAGCTGGATGAAGCAAAGCTGAAATACTCCACATATGATAAAGAGTTTTATGCCATCATACAGGCACTAAAGAAGTGGAGGCATTACTTGATTATGAAGGAATTTGTATTGTACAACGATAATCATGCATTGCAGTTTGTGATTCAACATGATAAGTTGAACCAGAAACATGCAAAATGGGTAGACTATATGCAGAATTTCACATTTGTGATTAAACACATTTCAGGAACTACTAACAAAGTGGTTGATGCTTTGAGCAGGAAATGTTTGTTGCTGCAGGAGTTTAGAGTCAAGACGTTGGGTTTTGAAAATCTGAAGGACATGTACGCAGGAGACGCAGATTTTGGAGAAGCATATGAAGCAGCTGAGAATCCCGTTCTCAGGGATCAGATCCCATGGATAGATTACATGATTTAGAATGGACTGTTGTTCAGAGGAAACTAGTTATGCATTCTGAATTTCTCCTTAAGGGAGAACCTGCTAAAGGAGAAGCATAGTGGTGGGTTAGCAGGGCACTTTGGCCACGACAAGACATTTGCAAAGCTGAGTGAATTGTATTTTTGGCTGGGCATGCGAACTGATGTCAAAAGGTTTTTTGACAGATGTAGGATTTGTCAACATTCGAAAGGCAAAAAGAAGAACGTCGGTTTTTACCAACCATTGCCCATACCCGAGAGGCCATGGGAGGCGATAAGCATGGATTTTGTATTGGGATTGCCAAGAACGCAAAGAGGGTTTGATTCCATCTTTGTGGTGGTAGACAGGTTTTCAAAGATGGCACATTTTATTCTGTGTCAAAAGACCAGTGATGCGACCCACATCGCAAACTTGTTTTTCAAAGAGGTTGTTAGACTTCATGGATTGCCGGGAAGCATAGTATCGGACAGGGACACCAAATTCATAGGCCATTTTTGGAGGACGCTATGGAAGAAGCTAGGGACAAACTTAGCATTTATTTCAGCTTACCATCCACAGACAGACGGACAGACCGAGGTGGTCAACAGAAGTCTTGGAGACTTGCTGAGAAGCTTGGTGATGGAGCACCATGGTAGCTGGGACAACATATTGCCACATGCCAAGTTTGCGTATAATGATTCAGTGAATCGGAGTACAGGCAAAATTCCATTTCAGATTGTGTATGGGACACAAACGAGAGGAGTTTCTGAATTGCGAGATTCAGAACAAACTGTGACTAGCAGTGCTAGAGCAAAGGAGTTCGTTGAAGCGATGAAAGAACTTCACAGCAAGGTGAAGCAGCGACTGCAAGATTCAAATTAGGAGTACAAACGCAGAGCAGATCAGCATCAGAGACAACTTCAGTTTGAAGTTGGGGATCTTGTTCTGGCACACTTGAGGAAAGAAAGGTTCCCAAGGGGAATATATAATAAACTGAAGATGAAGAAAATCGGGCCTTGCAGAGTCCTGAAGAAACTTGGAGAGAACGCGTATGAAATTGAGTTGCTGGATGGCATCGAGATATCTCCAATATTTAATGTTTCAGATTTATACCCATATAGGGATGGAGAAGTAGAGACTGGAACTGATGAACCAGTGGTCCAGTGGCAGAAGCAGATGCTGATTGCAGACAAGCCGCAGATGGAGTACATACTGGACAAGAGAGTGGGAAAGAAGAGCAGGAGGAAATAGTACTATGAGTACCTGGTCAAATGGAGAAATCACCCAGTAGAGGATGCCAGCTGGGAGACTGAAGCGATGATACAAAATCATGGACAGACCGTGCAGGAGCTCATGGATAGGAGCCCATGAAATTTTTCAAGCCAGGGAGTATGATGGAGGAGCATCGCCAATGCATCAAGCGAGCCAGCATGGAGTGGAAGAACAGCTGGATAAGCCAACACACATTTTGAAATACTTGAAAGTTATTGCGTCACTCTTTAATGAAGTAATTCATAAAGAAGCGCACTTGTATTATAATTGACCTTGAGCCTTTAAGCTCTCGTCCTTAGGTAGATGAGGCATTTAATAGATTTAATGCAGGTAGATAGATGTTTAAGTCTAGATTAGACAGTTTTAGAGTCTGAGAGGGAAAACAAATATAGACACCCTCACTTATACATTGTAACAAAATTCAGAATCATTCATTCAGGAGAAAGAAGAGAGAGCAGAACAAAGAATTGTGTGAAAAACACCCATGTACAAAGATTGAATTAATAGGAGAAACCCTTGATTCAATTCCATGGTTATGTGTTATTTCTCTGTGTGTTGATGCTATGATCATAAGTATTTTCTTCTTGTCATGCATTTTCTTTTATATGTTGTGTATGTGTTTTCATGGTTGATTTGAAATCTATGAGAACAAGGAGTTAGTTTCAATTGTTTCTTTATTCCAAGCCAAGAGATTCCTGCAAGGAGTGTAGTGGAAATTGTCTGCAAAGGAGTGCGTGACTGCAGGGTTCAGATAGAGGTGAATTTTTCTCTAAGTTCTCAGAAGTGCAGGGTTGGCACCGGAGCCGTGCAAGGCGTTCGCAGGATGGACGAAGACTCAGGGTTGCGATTCTGAGAAAAGGGAATTAGGACTGCTACTGCAGGTGAGCGCGCAGAATCGAGGAAGCTTCAACACTTAGTCGTGTTCGAAGATCTGCCGCAAGGAGTGCGTGCAACAAGTCCTCATAAAAACTTGTGAAGTGAGGACAAGCTCAGGAGGAATAGGCCTACAGTTCACCGAAGGAGAATTGCAGGTTTGCTATGGAAAGCTCGAGAGAAACTCCACAGGTTGGCGAGTGCTCGAACAAGTCCTCACGAGGAAGCGTTTGATCCATCTTGCAGGAAACATAAAAGGAAGAACGGATGGTTGAAATCTCCTAGAGAGATTTCACGAGAAGCCGAGTACCATTGGATCTTGCAAAGCTGCAAGAAGTTTAAAGGCGCGAACATCCATAGGTTAGGAGTTCAGGAGGAAGTAGTGTCGTCGATCTGGGTTCATAGGAACCATCAGATCTGCATGTACCATCGCATATCGGCATATCGCAAGTGGAAGCACCTAGTCGTTAGAACGGGAGTGGCGATATCGTGATCCGTAATATCCCAAAAAAATCATAACCGTTGATCGTGGGGACGCATGTCAAGGAATCCCAATATATCAGGGTTCGGAGAATCGGGGTTCTCGACGACAGAGAACACTCACAGGTTGGATTCGTGATCTGCGATATCCCGACTAGGACGTGGTAGTGTGGAGCACGAGGGTTAGTGGAGTACAGGTGGCACTATATCAGAGATCGGGAAAAGACAAGACCCGATTCCATTGACATCAGGACTCGCGATCCCGCAAGTTCCGAAATTATGATAGAAAGATAAAAGGGGGAGGAGTCAAGTCCACACGTGTATCGGAAAATCGACACATCGGGATTTAGAGATTGGAACTTCGATTTGTTGACATCGCGAGTAGTGATCCCCCGATAGAGAGAATTCCGAGGGAAAAGTTGGAGAAAATCAACGATTGACCCATATCGGGGTTCGGGGACTCGTGAGGCATAAGGCACGCGAGCATAGAATTCGCGATATCACGAATTCCGATTTCCCAACTGTTAAGGGAGATCATTGGGGAGTGTTGTGGGTGAAGAATTCCCAACGGGGAATTAGAGGAGCATTGACGCTCTTCGGGCCAAAGTCAAAGAAGGTCCTGGTGATTGCGGACGTGATGGGGTGACGTCGACATCTATTATACTCTTATATCCCATGTATCAAGATTGTTTGGAGTTGTCGTGGAATATAAAAACCTTACCATATCTACATAGATATATATATCATTCCTATATCTATACATATATAGTCATACAAGATAGCTTTTGTGATTGAGATCGTAGATATATATGATCACATGATTTATATGAAATGTAACGTTATTCACTTATATATATATATATATATATATATATATATATATATATATATATATATATATATATATATATATGTCCACTTACTACAATATTTACCATTACTGTATACGCATTCTAATTCATACATGTAGTGGTCATTCTTGTCAGCTTTTCGTTAAACTTTAACACAATAACTAAACGAACTTAGTGTATTCCAGTTGTAATGAGAGGGTTTCTCGGATAATGAAGGTTTTTGTGTTTAAGGGGTTAGAATCCCATGAAGGCATGACAGGTCGTAACCCTAAGCCTGGTAGCGCATTAAATCCAACCCTAAATCTTAACTATCCATCATGAAATCCCACCCGACTTGGTGATAGGGATTAGCACTAAAATTCAATTAAGGGAGTTAGGTTAAATGTGAAGTTAAGACTGTCCATAAACACATCAATTTTCTGGTCAATAGTTATGAGGGTTCTTTAATGTACTGAATAGCAGGTTATCGTGTCCAATGTGGACATTCCACATTCATTTATTCACATTTCCAGAGTACCCGAACATTCCCCTTCCATTACTTTTCACTACGAAAGCTTCGTGGGTAACTAATGTATCATTTTTATTTTGGCTCTCAGCATTTTGGAAAAAATCCTAGTGTTAAACCCTGTAACATTTGTCTGTGTGTAATATCGAAAACTTTGAGTGGTCCTGCACTACATAAGACAAGAAAATGGCATGCAACCAACTGGTTTCCTCCTATTCTAGGTAAACCCATGAAAACTCTATCGCTTAAGATATCCTATAAAAGGTGTGTTAGTTTGGAAATATCAGTCGTGTTCGTAACTACCTCTGTAATTGTCCCCTATGACTTCTGGTTTGAGATTTTTCTTTTTGCTGTCATTTAAATCTCTAAATACGTTTCCATCCATGCCCTGTGTAATAAATCCCCATCGGGTAACCTGTGGCAGTTTACGATAATAGTCCTTCCTGAGAGTGTAACCACCCTCTTCTCATGTTTTTCATTGAGGACTTGTCTGAAACTTACATAGACAGTTTAGCCTCTTGGTTCAAGAATAGTCTTACAATAATATTAAGGATTTTGTCGGCAAGAAGTTAGACCATGACCTCGATCTTCTCCTTATCGTTTATGCTTTTATTTTTGTTTGAGTTGTTCATGACATAGGTATTGCCCGAAAATCCCATCATTAAATCTTCTCGGGTTTCTACAATTATTATTAGATGTACTTATGATGTCTTTATGTATAAATTGTATATCATTATTTCTTGTGTATTATGTTATATGTCTCCTGAATTCATAAAGAGGTGAGGACAGCAGGAATCCCCGAACTATTGACTCTTAAAAAGAGAATACACATCCTGAAACTTATTGTGATTTATTTATCCTTCAATTTACATGGTGTATATTTGTAAAACATTTATTGTGTAGGCAATAAGGTTTTCTTACCCATGCATAAAGTTTAGTAACTGGTTTGTGGGGCTTCCTCTAATTTTATTCACGTTTTTTTTTTCATACTTAAAAAAGAATTGTTAAAGTCATAATACTTCCTCTATGTATAAGTTTCCCAAAATGTATACTTCATTTAAAGATTTACCCTAAGTTCTATGTTCTGGAAAATCTGTGTTTAAACTCGTCTCTCTATACTTCTTCTGTGTAAAGAAAATAGCAAAAGAAGTATCCAGAACCCCATCTAATTCTCTTCCATAGGACAGATTGTCTTTGACGAAAATGAAAGATTACAGTAGGTTCAAAAATGCGTAATTTAAGTTCAGTTTATGCTAGTGTCCTTGTCTGAGTTTTTAATCAGCAACTCGTAAGTTTTGATATCTACAGAAACAATGTCCTGCAAAATTGTCTATAGTCCTGAATTGGGAAGTATACTCCTCTATGGGACATGCTACTATATTATGTGAAATTTATTATTCTTGTTATGAAAAATATTAAAATTTTAGCAATGTTTAATTGTTTGTTTACATTCTCGAGTATTCAATTAGATCCTTTTGGTTTCCAAACTAATGATGGGGCCCTATATTCCTTGCGAGGGTACCCATAAACCATTTATGGGTCCACTCCTTCCCTTTGTACTGTGGACAGGTCATTTCTTCAACGTCGGTGGAGAATTGCATCCATGCCAAATATAAGCTAAGTATTATTCATTTGTTTAATCTTTTATATTTAATTTCGTTTGATTTCTTAACACCGTTTACTAATTTTGACGATTCTCCCCTTTCAAGATTTTATCACTCCGAGGAAATTAGATCCAAGGGATCATCTTACTCGAAAGGTATTCGAGTTCCAAATCTAGGCATTTAATTTTAAACTTCTCATGTTCTGTTTATTAGTGCTACAGGGTTCTCACCCTAGGGTACTCTACTATGATAATTTTGAACTGGGGTTTCATGGATAAACTAGTTATTTGTATTTTGTTTTAATGGAATAAACAGATTGTAAAGGGAAACCCCATTTTGAAATACAATTCCATGATTAAAACAACTATGATAGCATGTGTTATGTAGAATTATGAATCTCTAATTGTATATAGACCATCGCATACACAAAATGTAATTTCTCTTCAAAAGGGGGAACTATTATTGTCTTTATCTTTGTTCTATGGTATTCTATATGTATATTTATGTACATAAATGCATATATATGGATATATGGAAATACACACGGTTGTCTTCTATTTAAGCACATATCCACCTATAATTTTTTCCAGAATACAACCAATAGTTCTAACATTCTTTATGCCTAGTCCAACATATATATGTATTACTATCTATGTATATATACATAACTCAATTTCATTAGCAATTATAATTCACAATAGCTTTCTTATATTTACTCAGTGAATATAATCAACCTGTAAGGAAATTATCCTATAACCTTTTCATTCCGTCAGCTATTAATTAGCAAAAACATTCAACAAGGATACAATTAGATGTACATATCTGAATACGATGCTGGAACACAAATTGAACAACCAAGTTCCAGCCAACCGTAGAACAGAACAACCAAACTACTTGCTCTGTTCACCCCCTAGCCTGACCATGAGTCCATACGGGCGAATTCCAATGATCCTCTTTCACTACAATCCTCCTTTCAGATCAAAAAATCCCCTTTCCTCACACTCATAATAGTGTTCATAACAACAAGTGATATCCTTTCTCCAACATACTAATCAATGTCCTACCTCATCCCATATGTTGTATATCCTAAGCATCTTGTGCCTAGGTCTTTTTCCCTCCTTGGGAATTTTCGCAGCTTTACAAATCCTTTAATTTTAGGGGTTTCTAATGGTCAAATTCCTCATTTTCCACTTGTAAAATTCATCCCTGAGGTAACTCAAGTTCATTCCCCGCTCATGGAATCATGGTAAGTTATTTTCAACCTCGTTGTTCCATTTTTACTTCAACAATTAATATATAAAAATATTTGTCTTTTACATGTGTCACAGTCAAATAGTTGGTTGGAAAAATCAAATCTTTTTCCAACAGTCACAATAATTAATTACAAATAATCAAATTCCAAGTTCAGATTTTCCATAAATGGCAATAATTTTCCAAATACGAATTTGCCAAAAATGGAAATTTATTCCTAAGTTCATAAAGACTTTAATAATTAATTATTTTTGAGGATATTGCATCCTATCCCCATTCAGTACAAAACTGTCCTCGATGTTCATTCCTCTATCAGAATAGGGTTGGATAAGATTTTTGCAAATCTTCCTCCGATTCCCAAGTTGCCTCCTCAGGACTAAAGTGCTTCCATTGCACTTTTACCTGGGTGATGACTCTATTCCATAGTACCCTTTCTTTCCTTTCCAAAATGCGCACATGTTCCTCTTGGAACTCGCCTTCTGGTTCCACATGCACCATGTTCCAATTAATGATGTGAGTAGGATCATGAATATAATTTTTCAATAAAGAAACATGAAATACATTATGAACTTTTAAATTTGCAAGGAGTGTAAGCGGATATGCCACGAGTTCAATTCAAGCTAACATCTCGAAAGGGACACAAAACCTAGGTGCCAACTTTGAATAGTTTCCTAGCTTTAATGAACTTCTTATTTCTTTGACTTTTAAATACACGTGGTCTCCAACTTGAAATTCCTAATGTCTCCTTTTCAAATCTGTGTATCTTTTTTGTCTATCCTATGTCTCTTTTAAATTTTGTTGTACCTTTCTTACCGTTTAATTCATTTCCTGGAGCATTTATGGTCCCATAACGAGTATGTCAACTGGGTCATCCCAGCTAATTGGAGTTGTACATTTTATGTCATACAGTACTTTGAAGGGACTCATTTTAGCTGATGTTTGATAGCCATTATTGTACGCAAATTCCACTAAGTGTAGGTATTCCTCCCACTTCGTTGGTTTCGTCCTTACGTACATTCGTAACATATCTTCCACAATCTGGTTTGTTCATTCCTTCTGCCCATCCATTTGTGGATGGTAGCTTGTACTGAAATTCAGGTTAGTAATCAACCCTTCAAACGATTATTTCCAAAACATTGATGTAAATTTTACATCTTTATCCGAAATCACCATTTTAGGAATACCATGTAATTAAAATATTTCCTTCATAAATATTTTAGCGATGTTAATATCTTTATAAGTAGATTTCACAGGAATAAAATGTCCAGACTTGGTAAGTTTATCAATTACTACCATAATCAAATCATTCTTTTTTTGAGTTTTAGGCAAACCTGTGACAAAGTCAAGTGAGATAGTTTCTCACTTCCACTCAGGTATAGGTAGAGGTTGTAGCATGTTGGTTGTGTGACATCCCCCTCCAAAAAACAAAATAAAAATTATTTTTTGAATTTAAATTACTGGAAATTTATTTCTGTCTTTAGTAAATTCAAAATTGGATTTTTTTTTTCCATTTATGGAAATTCCGAATTTCGGATTTTATAATTGTAATAAATGATTTTGACTATTGGGAAAAAATCTAATTTGTCCCAACTAGATATTGGACTATGACACTTGTATGAAAAACATAATATTTTATATTGATTGCAGGAGACAAAGGGGACAACCATGTTAAATTTTAACTGACCATGAATCCATGAGAGGGGAACTTGTTGGAACTACCTCTAGGCTGAGTTTTACAAGTGGAAAATTAGGGAATTTTCCACTAGAAGCCCCTTAAAATTAGGGATTTAGAAAGCTGCGAAAATCCCCATAGGAGGGAAAAGACCTAGGCAAATGGATAAATAAGCATATGTGAGGAGGCAGGACGTTGCCAAGTATGATGGGAAGGAAAACTATTTATCTTTTCCTTTTCTATTATGAGCATTGAATGAGTGTAAGGCAAAGAGGGACTATTGGTTCAAGGGATATTGTGGAAGATGGGTGTCCAAGTTTTCCCTCATGGACTCACGGTCAGGCTAGGGGGTGAACCGTGCAAGTGATCTTGGCTATTCGGTTCTATGGTTGGGAGGAATGTGGTTGTTCCCTTTGTTTTTCCTGTGAGTTTAGTTCATATATGCTACTCTAAACCATACCTGTTCAAATGTGTTTATATATATGGCACTGAACATGTTAAATATGTAGTGAAGTAGTTCCTAGTTTTCTGTTTTAAATAATCATAAAATTGTTTTGTTTTATTTCTATACCGAATTTCAATATCTTTGTCTCTGTGGAGTGTGTTGTTGATAATATGGTGAGATCCTACAAGCTAGCATGCATCCAAAAACATATACAAAGGTTGTTCGATTACTACAGTCTACAACTACCTTCCAAATTTTAAATCTGTTGAATAAAAGGAAATTTATGTGCATGTTTAGTATAATTGGTAGCCGAGTGTACCATTTCCCTATGGCACAATTATTTTTATATAAATAACTAGTATATAGTGACCCTTCACTAATAATTTTAGAAGTTCAAACTATAGGCAAAATCTCCTATGATATTGAGATTATATTTGGACATACTTGTAGACATGTATAGGTATAATAAGAACAGAGACATATTATATGATGGATAATCTTTATAAATGATGCATTAATGCTGAGGAAAAACCCTCTATAAACAGAGTCGGTTAGTGTTCTTATTTGTGCGTGTGAACATACTCACAGGAAAATGAAATAATCCATCAAATCCACAAACCCCAATACCGAGCGTTGAAACATGGATACTATGGTATGGTTAGTAGTCTCGGTGCTGGATCAAACTGACTTATTTCTAGTGTGGGATCAACTGAATGTGGATTAATGGTTGGGATAGGAGCATAACTAAAAAAAATAAAGTATAAACTACATAGCGCACAAACGGTGCAATGTGGAATCCTCGACAAGTTAGGGTTACGATATGCCTGAGTCACTCATGGGGAAAGCAAGGCTCAGGCTCATTTCCTACCTTTGCACTGTTGCTCGTATAACAGAACTAAGTACCCAAACTTAAACAAAATCAGAGGATTCATTTTTTTACAAGCGTACAGTACCAGTGGGAGCGAGTCTCCCTTAACCACAGTATTTTTGTGCTAGTTGTAGGTGCATTAATATACAAGGTTAAATCATTTGAGAAAACTCTGTAAACAAATTCTGGGAAATTTCAGAGATGAAATTCAAACATTAATTATGGGAAATTTCAGAGATGAAATTCAAACATTAATTCTGGGAAATTTCAGAGATGAAATTCAAACATTAATTATGGAAAAATTTCAGAGATGAAATTTAAACATTAATTCTGGGAAATTAACTAGAAGAGATCAAGAAATGAAACTCAGTACTAATTCCGAAAATTACTAGAACAATTAAGAATGAAGTTCAACATTAATTCGAGAGATTAGCTAGACAAATCCAGAAAATGAAATTCAACTTTGTTTGACCAAAACGAACAATTGAAGGAATTTTAGAAGAGAATGTTTAGAAACATCAGTTCCATAGGCGGATGCTACCATAGTATCCACAGTAACTAAAAATCCAATACATTGTTCATAATCATTTAAATAAATGGCATCATGGATACCACAAATACAATCACGCATAGGCTTGGCACACTTTCTTTTACTAGTCTTTAATACAAAATCCAAGTGTACCCCTAAAAACAAAACAACTATCATAGAACTGAAAATGAAAATTCTTCACAAACTTAAGATCGAGTCGTTGCCTTGATCAATGATGCCAATAATAACTTAGATAGAGGGTTATTCGTAGTTGGAACCTGAGTACCTCTTGGAAGAATGAAGAGTGTGATCCCTTCCACGGTGTAAGCACACTCTACATAAAACAAGGCGAAAAAAAATAAGAAGGTGAATCAGATAAAACAATAACACAACCTTTAAAGGAACATAACAAAATGAGAAAAAACTTAACTGTAACAATGGTTTCTTTAACCTTCACCATTAGTGCTCAACCTGTGTGCTCCTAGACCAAGGAGGGAAGAGGAGCTTATGCCTCCCTGATGGGTACCCTCACACAGCAAAGGGGCCCATCATTAGTGACAAATACCAGCTTTTAAACCCAAGAAAATCATGTACAGAGGTAACATGCATGTAATGAGCATAAAGCAATAGTAACATAAATCCATTGTAACAGTTAAATATAAATAGAAAGGATTAAACCACCTCTGGACTATAGAAAAACCCCTATTATCGTCTTATTAATATCAGTGAGTGTGAGGTTTAAACACGGGACACTTGTTTTGTTCCATACTATACCAAGAGGTCTTTTACACATAGGGAATCCAGATACATACACTGTCATCTAGGTATTAACTAACAAAGGAAACACACCCAACACAATTTTTTTTTAGAAACAAACAAATAGAATATCTTGGATGCGCAGACATCGGGATAAGACCTTCCTTAGAGCAAGATGGCTCGGCTCGGCAGGCAAGCCAATACAGGGAGGGGATTAACTATGAGAACCCTAAACCCTACTGGAGCACCCCATGTCCCCTCTGCTATTTGTTTTACTTAACACCGATGTAAAACAAGAAAATACTTTGCTAGTAAGTTGTATTTACCGAGAGTTACTCGACGAGACAAAAAAGAAAAAGAACCCAAATGCAAATGAAAACCAAGTCAACTTACCGGCTTACAGGGTGGTCCGTCGAGGAGTTGGTTGCCAAGAACTCTCCCACTTAAAGTAAGGTCCGATTTCATAGAGGTGTAACCATGATGCTAAGCCATAAAAATTGAATAGAATTTAATCGGTAGCTTCCCTTCCCATTCACTAAGCCCAGACCAGAATGAAGTGAGGGCTACGGGATAGCCTTTGCATGGAGTAATGGAGGACGAGTGGGATCGTACCTAGCCATGTGAACAATGGTATGTGTTGGTATTTCATTGGGCACATCGGCCGAACACTGTATCAATTTTAGAGTACCATAAATGTTGCATACAGGTCTTTAAGGAGAGGGGGGATTCCAACTGGTGTGTTTCTCAGAGAATTTACGGAAAGAAATCTGATTGGCCTACGTAGGGTTAAATCTTTATCTCTTGGTTACACCAGTTATGCGTCAAATCTCAACTACCTTTGCGTTAACCATATCCTACCCGAAGTCTAGTCACTCACGCTTGTTCTTTTGTATAGTGTAGCGTCCGATTTATACCCCAAAGGGGTTTGTTTTAAGGTGTGTCGAATGGTGATAACCTTTACACATAGACCTTATGTTAACATGTATACAGGGTCATTTATCATAAGACCTCACACCCACGACCTTTTTTTTTTAGGGATTAGTTGGTTCTAAGTAGATATACCCCTTAACTCCTAAAAAGGGTTTCAAAAATGATACAGTCGGTATTACCAGGATGTAAATAACAAACAAGGTATCTCTAGTTATGTACTTGTGATCACTTATATAACTCAGTACTGAATTAGGAAAAGTGACCATATAATAAATATCAGTTAGACTCGCAAATACAAGGGACTGTTACTGTTGTAGATCAGGGTTGATGACTGATTGAACTTTAAAGACGTAGTATCGACTCAAAGTACCCAATAAAAAGAGTAATTAAATAAAGGATTTTTTTTTTTATGTGAATTTTGAGGTACATTACATATGGTATCAGAGAAAAAAGGTGACAACACTGGACCTGAACAGGGCCACAATAGCTGTTTAGTATAGATATTTTTCGAGTTATGTAAAGCTAACAAAATCTGATGGTTACAAACAAAAATCTATTTCTATTTTTTTAAATATGGCAGCTCAGGACGATGCAGAGATCAGGATGGGAGAAAAACCACAGCAGGGACCCCCTATAGATCCAAGACAAAATAGTGATGGAATTTCACCCACAGAAGTGTTAGAAACAATGAGGAACCTTATTGTTGAATTACAGATTTTCAAAGCGGACAATGAAAAATTGAAAAAAGCACAATAGGAACAGCAAGAGATAAATGAAGTCCTACTACATAGTATAGTGACCAAGAAGAGCCCAAGGGATGATAACCATGAGGAAGAAGTCAACAAAAGGGCTTCCAAGAACTTCAGGGCGGAAAAAAAAAGGAGATAGTTCGTCAGAAGGAACACCTTCAGCTGAAGAAAAAACTAAATCTGACAGAAAAAGAAAACAAGTAGACCACCTCGAAGGAGAATTTAAAAAGATTAAACCAACTACCTTTGATGGAGAATCCAAGACAGGAGAGGAAGTTGAAGCATGGCTATTGGACATCAAAAAATACTTCTAGATATACAAATATTCCAGCAACATGAAAGTCAGAATGGCCATCTACCATCTGAAGGGAAGGCCAGCATTTGGTGGTAGGACCTAAAATTAGCCAAGGGCCTAAAGGAAAAACAATTGGAATGGTCTGACTTTAAGAAGTATTTCAAGAAACAATACCTTTCGAAAATTTACTATGAAAGAAAGAAAAAATAATTCTATGAGTTACTACTTAGACAGATGACAATGGAGGACCTTATAAATAAGTTTCTAGAACTGTTAAGGTTCGTACCATACATCCGAGAGGATAAAGTAAAAATTCAGCATTTTCTAAGCTTCCTACCACAGTCCTACAAGGTCAGAATTGAATTTGACAACCCCAAATCCTTGAGAGAAGTGTTCAGGAAAGATCGAATGTGCTACGATCAGTACAAATAGCGGGTAGATTTTCCCAGAGCATGGAAGGATAAGAAACAAGAACCAATGAACCAACAGAAGAAGGGGTACCAACTAACTCCTCATTGGAATACAACAAATGGTTTTCCGAGAAAGGAATTTCACTCAAACCATCCAAATACGCAAGGCAGTGGTAAGACAATAAACCTGAGAATGAAGAAGTTTGGAGGAAACCCTCATGAGCCATTAAAGTGTTGGGAATGTGGAGAGCCTCATTTAAGGAGGAACTGTCCACATTTGATTTCAACAAATAGAATTGTTGTTCATAATCTGCAGGAAGCCTCGATAGTGGGTGATGTGGGCAGGATCCTACATCGTATAAATGCATCCATAGATGGTTGACAAGCTGACCACCAGTCCTCAGTGGTAGAAATTGAAGGTAAAATCAATGAAACTCGAATTTCTATTTTAATTGACCCTGGAGCTACGTTAAGTTATATTACACCTAGTGTGGCTGAGTCAAACAAACTTAAGAAACTGAAGCACGTGAAATCATGGCTTGTACAATTAGCGACTGGTACTAAAAGAAAGGTAGCAGAGTTTGTTTCGGATTTTGAGTTGATCTTAGACAGTCAAAGTATAAGGACTGATCTAAACATCCTACCATTAGGATCTTACGATATGAATATTGGGATGGACTAGTTGGAATGACACAAAGTAATATTAAATTTCTATACAAAGATGCTTAGCTATAAGGATAATTCCGACACTACCAGGACAGACAAAGGTATATCGAAACCGGTATCAGTCAAACAAATTTCAGCGATGCAACTAAAGAAATGTATGAGAAAGGGATGCCAAGTGTATTCCATCCAAGTAACAAATCTAACAATAAAGGGGGATAAGCCAAAGTTGGAAGACTTTGTTGTCCTACGTGATTTCAGAGACATGTTTGTGGATGAGATATCGGAATTACCCCCTATAAGGGAAATAGACTTCTCCATAGATATGTTACTCGGTTCCACTCCTATCTCAAAGGCGCCTTACTGGATGAGTCTACCAGAACTGAAAGAATTAAAACTATAATTACAGGAGTTGCTAGACAAAGGGTACATCAGACCGAGTGTCTCACCTTGGGGAGCACCAGTCCTCTTTGTGAAAAAGAAGGATGGTACTCTAAGATTATGTATCAATTATAGACAACTAAACAAAATGACTATTAAGAATAAATACCCCTTACCAAGGATAAATGATCTATTTGATCAAGTGGGGGGGGAAAAGATCTTTTCAAAATTGGATTTACGCTCTGATTATCATCAAGTTCGGATAAAGGACAAGGACATAAACAAAACAACATTTCGGACAAGATATGGACATTATGATTTTGTAGTCATACCTTTTGGACTCGCTAATGCCCCAACCATGTTTATGTTCCTAATGAATAGTATTTTCAGTGAGTACTTGGACAAGCTCATGGTAGTATTCATCGATGATATCCTAGTCTATTCAAAGACAGAGGAAGAACATGAGGAACACTTAAGAATCGTGTTGCAAACGTTAAGGGTGCACAAATTGTACGCCAATTTCGACAAGTGTGACTTCTATTAGGAAAAAATACAATATTTGAGACATGTAATTTTAGCAGAGGGAATTTTCGTAGACCCTGAAAAGACGAAAGCCATCATGAAATGGCCGGTACCTAAAGATGTAGTGGATATACGGTCATTCATGGGAATCACCGGATATTATCGCTGGTTTATAGAAGGGTTTTCCAAGATAGCCTACCCTATCACATCATTACAAAAGAAAGGAACCAGGTTTAACTGGTCAGAGAAGTGTCAAGAAAACTTCAACAAACTTAAGGAATTATTGACAATGACACCCATATTGAAAGTAGCAGACCCAGATAAAGACTCCACCGTATGCGTTGATGCAAGTAAAGAAGGACTAGGTGGTGTCCTATCGTAGGAAGGACACATTATCTGTTATGAGTCTTAGAAATTAAAAGAACCGAGAGGAATTACATCACCCATGACTTAGAGTTGGCAGAAGTAATACACGCTCTAAAGATGTGGCAACACTACATAATGGGAAAAAGATTCCTATTATTAATGGACAATAGCGGGGTGAAATATTTGTTTAACCAGCCAGATCTTAACGCAATGCAGGCAAGGTGGTTAGCCTTCTTGAGAGAATTCAACTTCAAGGTCATACATATCAAGGGAAAGGAAAACAAGGTAGAATATGCTTTAAGTAGAAGAATCCATGGGTTATTTGAAATGAATACTAGCAGGGCAGAAAGTGATCTAGAAAAAAGAATAAAGGCAGCAGGTATTGATGATGAAAACTATACTAAAATAATGGTAGAATTACCGAACAACACCGCCAACTCAGATAAATCAAATCTAAGTATCGACGAGAAGAGATTGCTATGATTTAAAAATAGACTTTACATACCAGATTCAACAGGGTTAAAATTAACAATCTTGGACGAAGTGCATAAGAAACCGTATTATGGCCACCCAGATTACCAGAAAACGATATCAACACTTAGAAAACTATTTTATTGGCCTAGTATGAAGGGAAAAATAGTAGAATATTTGGCAAGGTGCCAAGATTGTCAGCAGGTTAATGTTGAACACCAGCATCCAGCTGGCATGTTACAACCGTTGCCCATACTAGAATGGAAATGGGAAACTATATCACTCAACTTTATAATAGGTTTGTCTAAAACTCAGAAACATAATGACTCTATCATGGTTGTAATCGATAAACTCAGTAAATCTGCACACTTTATTCCTATAAAGTCTACTTTTAAAGCTATAAACATTGCTGAAATATTCATGAAAGAAATCTTTAGACTCCATGGTATTCCTAAAATGGTGATTTCAGATAGAGACGTAAATTCACATCCTCCTTTTGGAAGGAATTGTTTGTAGGGCTCAATACTAACTTGAATTTCAGTACAAGTTATCATCCACAAACGGATGGACAAACCAAAAGGACAAACCAGATCGTGGAGGATATGCTCCACATGTATGTGAGAACAAAACTGAACAAGTGGGAAGACTATCTGCACTTGGTAGAATTTGCATATAACAATGGGTACCAAGCTTCGGCTAAGTTAAGCCCTTTCGAAATACTGTACAACAGAAAATGTACGATGCCAATCAGCTGGGATAACCCAGCTGAAAAACTCATGGTCAGAACCAAAATGCTCCAAGAAATGGAGAACATGGTTAGAAAGGTACAACAGAACTTGTAGGAAGCACAGGACAGAAAGAAGAGTTATGCAGACCAGAAAAGACGACACTTTGGATTTCAAGAAGGAGACAATGTTTATCTAAAAGTTAAATCCTGAAAAAGCTCATTGAAATTAGAGAACTGTGCCAAATTGGCACCCAGGTTTTGTGGGAACTTCGAGATACTAGCTCGAATTGGAGCCATAGCATACCAACTTCCACTCCCAGCTAATCTAAGAATTTATAATGTATTTCATATTTCATTGTTGAAAAAGTATATTCATGACCCTACTCATATGATTGACTAGAAATTGGTGCAGGTGGAACCTGAAGGCGAGTTCCAGGTGGAACCCCTGAGCATTCTAGACTGGAGAGAAATAACACTTCAGAACAGAGTTGTCGCTCAGGTAAATGTGCAATGGAATCACTTTAGCCCTGAGGAGTCCACTTGGGAGTTGGAAGGATATTTGTAGAAATATCATCCAACCCTGTTCCAGGAAAGGAACGAACACTGAGGACAATGTTTTATTTAAGGGGGAAAGGATGTGACATCCCAAAAAAAAAAAGAAAAAAAAAATTGAATTTAAATTACTGGAAATTTATTTTCGTTTTTAGTAAATTCGAAATTGGAAATTTTTTTCCATTTATGGCAATTCCGAATTTCAGATTTTATAATTGTAATAAATGATTTTGACTGTTGGGCAGAAATCTGATTTGTCCCAGCTAGATATTGGACTATGACACTTGTATGAACAATAGAATATTTTATATTGATTGTAGGAGACAAAGGGGACAAGCATGTTAAATTTTAGCTGGCCATGACTCCATGAGAGGGAAACCTGTTGGAACTACCTCTAGGCTTAGTTTTACAAGTGGAAAATCAGGGAATTGGCCACTGGCAGCCCCTGAAAATCAAGGATTTAGAAAGATGTGAAAATCCCCATAGGAGGGAAAAGACCTAGGCAAATGGATAAATATGCATATGTGAGGAGGCATGTTGCTGCCAAGTATGCTGGGAAGGAAAAGTATTCATCTTTTCCATTGCTGTTATGAACACTGCATGAGTGTAAGGTAAAGAGGGACTACTGGTTCAAGGGATATTGCGGAAGAGGGGTGTCCAAGTTTTCTCTCATGGACTCATGGTCAGGCTAGGGGGTCAACCGTGCAAGTGATCTTGGCTGTTCGATTCTATGGTTGGGAGGAATGTGGCTGTTCCCTTTGTTTTTCCTGCGAGTTTAGTTCATATATGCTACTCTAAACCCTACCTGTTCAAATGTGTTTATATCTATGGTACTGAACATGTTAAATCTGTAGTGAAGTAGTTCCTAGTTGTCTATTTTAAATAATGATAAAATTGCCATGTGTTATTTCTGTACCAAATTTCAATATCTCTGTCTCTGTGGAGTGTTTTGTTGAGAATATGGTGAGATCCTTCAGGCTAGCATGCATCCAAAAACATAGACAAAGGTTGTTCGATTACTACAGTCTACAACTACCTTCCAAATTTTAAATATGTTGAATAAGAGGAAATTTATGTGCCTGTTTAGTATAATTGGTAGCCGAGTGTACCATTTCCCTATGGCGCAATTATTTTTTTGTAGATAACTAGTATATAGTGAACCTTCACTAATAATTTTACAAGTTCAAACTAAAGGAAAAATCTCAAACGATACTGAGATTATATTTCGACATACTGTAGACCTGTATAGGTATAATAAGAACAGAGACATATTATATGATGGATAATCTTTATAAATGATGCATTAATGCTGATGCAAAACCCTCTATAAACATAGTCGGGTAGTGTTCTTATTTGTGCGTGTGAACATACTCACAGGAAAATGAAATAATCCATCAAATCCATAGACCTCAATACTGAGCGTTGAAACATGGATACTATGGTATGGTTAGTAGTCTCGACGCCATATCAAACCGACTTATTTCTAGTGTGGGATCAACCAAATGTGGATTAATGGTTGGGATAGGAGCAAAAATAAAAAAAAAAGAAAGTATAAACTACATAGCACACAAACGGTGCAATGTGGAATCCTCGACAAGTTAGGGTTACGATATGCGTGAGTCACACGTGGAGAAAGTAAGGCTAAGGATCATTTCCTACCTTTGCACTTTTGCCCGTATAATAGAACTAAGTACCCAAACTTCAAACAAAATCAGAGGATTCATTTTTTTACAAGCGTACAATACTAGTGGGAGCGAGTCTCCCTTAACCACAATATTTTTGTGCTAGCTGTAGGTGCATTAATATACAAGGTTAAATCATTTGAGACAACTCTATAAACAAATTCTAGGAAATTTCAGAGATTAAATTCAAACATTAATTCTGGGAAATTTCAGAGATGAAATTTAAACATTAATTCTGGGAAAATTTCAGAGACGAAATTCAAACATTAATTCTGGGAAATTAACTAGAATAGATCAAGAAATGAAAATCAGTACTAATTTCATATATTACTAGAACAATCAAGAACGAAGTTCAACATTAATTCAGGAGATTAGCTAGACAAATCTAGAAAACAAAATTCAACTTTGTTTGACCAAAATGAACCATCGGAGGAATTTTAGAAGAGAATGTTAAACACAGAAACATCAGTTCCATATCTAGATGCTACCATAGTATCCATAGTAACTAAAAATTCTAATACATTGTTCGTAATCATTTAAAGAAATGGCGTCATGGATACCATGAATACAATCACGCACAGGCTTGGCACACTTTCTTTTACTAGTCTTTAATACAAAATCTGAGTGTACCCTTAAAAAAAAAACAACTATCACAGAATTGAAAAAAAAACTTCTTCACAAACTTAAGATCGAGTCATTGCCTCGATCAACGGTGCTAGTAATAACTTAGACAGAGGGTTATTGAAAGTTGGAACCCGAGTACCTCTCGGAAGAAAGAAGAGTGTGATCCCTTCCACGGTGTAAGCACACTCTGCATAAAACAAGGCGAAAAAAATAAGAAGGTGAATCAGATAAAACAATAACACAACCTTTAAAGGAACATAACGAAATGAGAAAAAACTTAATTGTAACAAGGGTTTCTTTAACCTTTTCCATTAGCGCTCAACCCGTGTGCTCCCAGACCGAGGAGGGAAGAGGAGCTGGTGCCTCCCTGATGGGTACCCTCGCACAGCAAAGGGGCCCATCATTAGTGACAAATACCATCTTTTAAACCCAAGAAAATCATGTACAGAGGTAACATGCATGTAATGAACATAAAGCAATAGTAGCATAAATCCATTGTAACAATTAAATATAAACCGAAAGGATTAAACCACCTCTGGACTATAGAACAACCCCTATTATCATCTTATTAATACCATTGAGTGTGAGGTTTAAACACAGGACACTTGTTTAGTTCCATACTTTACCGAGAGGTCTTAAACTCAATCAAAAATCAACTCAATTCCAACATGTGCTATATAAACTAATGTGCAATACGAGGAAGAAGCCTACCTCGATCCAATCGTTTGATGTTGTTCCACCATTGAGCACTCTGACCCAAAGCTTTACAGCTGGAAAAATTTCTCAACGAACAAGCGATGCAAGTACACAGTGACAGTATATAAAATGAGTTAGCACATCAGATAGCACAATCCATTAATAAACATTACAAACATACCCATGGATAATAATCATATATTTGCAATATATCGATAGGAAGGGAAAGGAATATTTCTATTAATAATTGATCAACAAAAGTATCAACATTACAGACTTCTGTGTCGACATGGTTCAAAACCAAGAAACAAAGTTCCTTCCAACTGGGTCTCCATGATCCGGATTTATGTAGGAACACAATGAAATACAGAAATACACATAAACGCAGAGATGCAGCGGAAATAAGACTTTATTTCATTGATAACAAATGACTGAAAAATGCTTACAGACAGAATGTAAATAAACTAGCTAAGGC